>OY726523.1:0-65000 GCA_963383655.1 Bathymodiolus septemdierum | reverse complement strand
CCTCGTCGATTGGCCGTCCTCTGCTCCCTTCGCTGCCTTCCCATCGTACGCTCTCCGCTGATACGCTCTCGACTCGGCCCTTCCTCGTCGATGGCCGTCCTCTGCTCCCTTCGCTGCCTTCCCATCGTACGCTCTCTGCGGCTACCTTCTCGACTCGGCCCTTCCTCGTCGATGGTCGTCCGCTGCCTTCCCATCGTACGCTCTCCGCTGATGCGCTCTCGACTCGGCCCTTCCTCGTCGATGGTCGTTCACTGCTCCCTTCGCTGCCTTCCCAACGTACGCTCTCTGCTGCTACCTTCTCGACTCGGCCCTTCCTCGTCGATGGTCGTCCGCTGCCTTCCCATCGTACGCTCTCCGCTGATACGCTCTCGACTCGGCCCTTCCTCGTCGATTGGCCGTCCTCTGCTCCCTTCGCTGCCTTCCCATCGTACGCTCTCCGCTGATACGCTCTCGACTCGGCCCTTCCTCGTCGATGGCCGTCCTCTGCTCCCTTCGCTGCCTTCCCATCGTACGCTCTCTGCTGCTACCTTCTCGACTCGGCCCTTCCTCGCCGATGGTCGTCCACGGCTCCCTTCGCTGCCTTCCCATCGTACACTCTCTGCTGCTACCTTCTCGACTCGGCCCTTCCTCGTCGATGGTCGTCCGCTGCCTTCCCATCGTACGCTCTCCGCTGATGCGCTCTCGACTCGGCCCTTCCTCGTCGATGGTCGTTCACTGCTCCCTTCGCTGCCTTCCCATCGTACGCTCTCTGCTGCTACCTTCTCGACTCGGCCCTTCCTCGTCGATGGTCGTCCGCTGCCTTCCCATCGTACGCTCTCCGCTGATACGCTCTGGACTCGGCCCTTCCTCGTCGATGGTCGTTCACTGCTCCCTTCGCTGGCTTATTTGAGTGTTTACGACAAGTGGTACATATCAGTAGTCATTTGAGTGTTTACGACAAGTGGAACATATACGTGGTCATTTGAGTGTTTACGACAAGTGGAACATATCCGTGGTCATTTGAGTGTTTACGACAAGTGAAACATATTCGAGGTCATTTTAGTGTTTACGACAAGTGGTACATATCCGTGGTCATTTGAGTGTTTACGACAAGTGGAACATATCCGTGTTCATTTGAGCGTTTACGAAAAGTGGTACATATCCGTGGTCATTTGAGTGTTTACGAGAAGTGGAACATATCCGTGCTCATTTGAGTGTTTACGACAAGTGGAACATATCCGTGGTCATTTGAGTGTTTACGACAAGTGATACATATCCATGGTCATTTGAGTGTTTACGACAAGTGGAACATATCCGTGGTCATTTGAGTGTTTACGACAAGTGGAACATTTCCTTGGTGATTTGAGTGTTTACGATAAGTGGAACATATCCGTGGTTATTTGAGTGCTTACGACAAGTGGTACATATCAGTGGTCATTTGAGTGTTTACGACAACTGGTACATATCAGTGGTCATTTCAGTGTTTATGACAAGTGAAACATATCCGTGGTCATTTGAGTGTTTACGACAAGTGGAACATATCAGTGGTCATTTGAGTGTTTGCGACAAGTGAAACATATCGGTGGTCATTTGAGTGTTTGCTACAAGTGGAACATATCCGTGGTCATTTGAATGTTTACGACAAGTGGTACATATCCGTGGTCATTTGAGTGTTTACGACAAGTGGAACATATCCGTGGTCATTTGAGTGTTTACGACAAGTGGAACATATCCGTGGTCATTTGAGTGTTTACGACCAGAGGAACAAATCCGTGGTCATTTGAGTGTTTACGACAAGTGGAACATATCCGTGGTCATTTGAGTGTTTACGACAAGTGGTACATATCCGTGGTTATTTGAGTGTTTACGACAAGTGGTACATATCCGTGGTGATTTGAGTGTTTACGACAAGTGGTACATATCTGTGGTCATTTGAATGTTTACGACAAGTAGAACATATTCGTAGTCATTTGAGTGTTTACGACAAGTGGGACATATCTGTGGTCATTTGAGTGTTTACGACAAGTGGTACATAGCCGTGGTCAATTGAGTGTTTACGACAAGTGGAACATATCGTTGGTCATTTGAGTGTTTACAAATGATACATATCTGTGGTCATTTGAGTGCTTACGACAAGTGGTACATATCTGTGGTCATTTGAGTGTTTGCGACAAGTGGAACATATTCGTGGTCATTTGAGTGTTTACGACAAGTGGAACATATCCGTGGTCATTTGAGTGTTTACGACAAGTGGTACATATCCGTGGTCATTTGAGTATTTACGACAAGTGGTACATATCCGTGGTCTTTTGAGTGTTTACGACAAGTGGAACATATCCATGGTCATTTGAGTGTTTACGACAAGAGGAACATATCCGTGGTCATTTAAGTGTTTACGAGAAGTGGTACATATCCGTGGTCATTTGAGTGTTTACGACAAGTGGTACATATCCGTGGTCATTTGAGTGTTTACGACAAGTGGTACATATCCGTGGTCATTTGAGTGTTTACGACAAGTGGAACATATCCGTTGTCATGTGAGTGTTTACGACAAGTGGTACATATCCGTGGTCATTTGAGTGTTTACGGCAAGTGGAACATATCCGTGGTCATTTGAGTGTTTCCGACAGGTGGAACATATCCGTGGTCATTTGAGTGTTTACGACAAGTGGAACATATCCGTGGTCATTTGAGTGTTTACGACAAGTGGAACATATCCGTGGTCATTTGAGTGTTTGCGACAAGTGGAACATATCCGTGGTCATTTGAGTGTTTACGACAAGTGGAACATATCCGTGGTCATTTGAGTGTTTACGACAAGTGGAACATATTCGTGGTCATTTGAGTGTTTACGACCAGAGGAACAAATCCGTGGTCATTTGAGTGTTTACGACAAGTGGAACATATCCGTGGTCATTTGAGTGTTTACGACAAGTAGAACATATCCGTGGTTATTTGAGTGTTTACGACAAGTGGTACATATCCGTGGTGATTTGAGGGTTTAGGACAAGTAGAACATATCCGTGGTCATTAGAGTGTTTACAAGTGGAACATATCCGTGGTCATTTGAGTGTTTACGACAATTGAAACATATCCGTGGTCATTTGAATGTTTACGACAAGTGGTCCATATCCGTGGTCATTTGAGTGTTTACGACAAGTGGAACATATCCGTGGTCATTTGAGTGTTTACGACAAGTGGAACATATCCGTGGTCATTTGAGTGTTTACGACAAGTGGAACATATTCGTGGTCATTTGAGTGTTTACGACCAGAGGAACAAATCCGTGGTCATTTGAGTGTTTACGACAAGTGGAACATATCCGTGGTCATTTGAGTGTTTACGACAAGTGGTACATATCCGTGGTTATTTGAGTGTTTACGACAAGTGGTACATATCCGTGGTGATTTGAGTGCTTACGACAAGTGGTACATATCTGTGGTCATTTGAATGTTTACGACAAGTAGAACATATTCGTGGTCATTTGAGTGTTTACGACAAGTGGTACATATCCGTTGTCATTTGAGTGTTTACGACAAGTGGTACATATCCGTGGTCAATTGAGTGTTTACGACAAGTGGAACATATCGTTGGTCATTTGAGTGTTTACAAATGATACATATCTGTGGTCATTTGAGTGCTTACGACAAGTGGTACATATCTGTGGTCATTTGAGTGTTTGCGACAAGTGGAACATATCCGTGGTCATTTGAGTGTTTACGACAAGTGGAACATATCCGTGGTCATTTGAGTGTTTACGACAAGTGGAACATATCCGTGGTCATTTGAGTGTTTACGACAAGTGGAACATATCCGTGGTCATTTGAGTGTTTGCGACAAGTGGAACATATCCGTGGTCATTTGAGTGTTTACGACAAGTGGAACATATCCGTGGTCATTTGAGTTTTTACGACAAGTGGAACATATTCGTGGTCATTTGAGTGTTTACGACCAGAGGAACAAATCCGTGGTCATTTGAGTGTTTACGACAAGTGGAACATATCCGTGGTCATTTGAGTGTTTACGACAAGTAGAACATATCCGTGGTTATTTGAGTGTTTACGACAAGTGGTACATATCCGTGGTGATTTGAGTGTTTAGGACAAGTAGAACATATCCGTGGTCATTTGAGTGTTTACAAGTGGAACATATCCGTGGTCATTTGAGTGTTTACGACAATTGAAACATATCCGTTGTCATTTGAATGTTTACGACAAGTGGTACATATCCGTGGTCATTTGAGTGTTTACGACAAGTGGAACATATCCGTGGTCATTTGAGTGTTTACGACAAGTGGAACATATCCGTGGTCATTTGAGTGTTTACGACAAGTGGAACATATTCGTGGTCATTTTAGTGTTTACGACCAGAGGAACAAATCCGTGGTCATTTGAGTGTTTACGACAAGTGGAACATATCCGTGGTCATTTGAGTGTTTACGACAAGTGGTACATATCCGTGGTTATTTGAGTGTTTACGACAAGTGGTACATATCCGTGGTGATTTGAGTGCTTACGACAAGTGGTACATATCTGTGGTCATTTGAATGTTTACGACAAGTAGAACATATTCGTGGTCATTTGAGTGTTTACGACAAGTGGTACATATCCGTTGTCATTTGAGTGTTTACGACAAGTGGTACATATCCGTGGTCAATTGAGTGTTTACGACAAGTGGAACATATCGTTGGTCATTTGAGTGTTTACAAATGATACATATCTGTGGTCATTTGAGTGCTTACGACAAGTGGTACATATCTGTGGTCATTTGAGTGTTTGCGACAAGTGGAACATATCCGTGGTCATTTGAGTGTTTACGACAAGTGGAACATATCCGTGGTCATTTGAGTGTTTACGACAAGTGGTACATATCCGTGGTCATTGGAGTATTTACGACAAGTGGTACATATCCGTGGTCATTTGAGTGTTTACGACAAGTGGAACATATCCATGGTCATTTGAGTGTTTACGACAAGAGGAACATATCCGTGGTCATTTAAGTGTTTACGACAAGTGGTACATATCCGTGGTCATTTTAGTGTTTACGACAAGTGGTACATATCCGTGGTCATTTGAGTGTTTACGACAAGTGGTACATATCAGTGGTCATTTGAGTGTTTACGGCAAGTGGAACATATCCGTGGTCATTTGAGTGTTTCCGATAGGTGGAACATATCCGTGGTCATTTGAGTGTTTACGACAAGTGGTACATATCCGTAGTCATTTGAGTGTTTACGACAAGTGGAACATATCCGTGGTCATTTGAGTGTTTACGACAAGTGGAACATATCCGTGGTCATTTGAGTGTTTGCGACAAGTGGAACATATCCGTGGTCATTTGAGTGTTTACGACAAGTGGAACATATCCGTGGTCATTTGAGTGTTTACGACAAGTGGTACCTATTCGTGGTCATTTGAGTGTTTACGACAAATGGAACATATCGTGGTCATTTCAGTGTTTACGACAAGTGGTACATATCCGTGGTCATTTGAGTGTTTACGACAAGTGGAAAATATCCGTGGTCATTTGAGTGTTTACGACAAATGGAACATATCCGTGGTCATTTGAGTTTTTGCGACAAGTGGAACATATCCGTGGTCATTTGAGTGTTTACGACAAGTAGAACATATCCGTGGTCATTTGAGTGTTTACGACAAGTGGTACATATCCGTGGTCATTTATGACACAGATATTCCACTACCGTCAACCAAGTCATGGTGGCGACCGTAAATCTTTCGAAGTGATGATTGCAACTTAACTAAGAGGAACCTAAACTATAACATCAATGTTTTTTATGGAAGATATGGTATTTACAATGATAATTTGGTTCATAGCCGACTATTGTCTTACTATTATGCCCTACGATGATACTGTATGCTATCTGATATTTAGATTATGGGTGAGGCCATCGGATGTCTTTAATAGATCTAATGTACACATACGACAACTACTGTGTCAATGTTAGCGATGTTGACGTTCTTTATAACGATGTCTACCCCAGGGTCTAATAGAGGTGGCTTGGGCCCATACAAGTAGTCTAGCACCAAGTGTGTAGTGTACCAATCGATTGCATCAGTCTCTAATAGGGGTGGCTTGGGTCGATACAAGTAGTCTAACACGAAGTGCGTAATGTACCAATCGATTGCATCAGTCTCTAATAGGGGTGGCGTGGACCGATACAGTAGTCTAACACGAAGTGCGTACTGTACCAATCGATTGCATCAGTCTCTAATAGGGGTGGCTTGGGTCGATACAAGTAGTCTAACACGAAGTGCGTACTGTACCAATCGATTGCATCAGTCTCTAATAGGGTTGGCTTGGGTCGATACAAGTAGTCTAACACGAAGTGCGTACTGTACCAATCGATTGCATCAGTCTCTAATATGGGTGGCTTGGTTCGATACAAGTAGTCTAACACGAAGTGCGTAGTGTACCAATCGATTGCATCAGTCTCTAATAGGGGTGGCTTGGGTCGATAAAAATAGTCTAACACAAAATGCGGACTGTACCAATCGATTGCATCAGTCTCTAATAGGGGTGGCTTGGGTCAATACAAGTAGTCTAACACGAAGTGCGTATTGTACCAATCGATTGCATCAGTCTCTAATAGGGGTGGTTTGGGTCGATACAAGTAGTCTAACACCAAGTGCGTACTGTACCAATCGATTGCATCAGTCTAAAATAGGGGTGGCTTGGGTCGATACAAGTAATATAACATGAAGTGCGTACTGTACCAATCGATTGCATCAGTTTCTAATAGGGGTGGCTTGGGTCGATACAAGTAGTCTAACACCAAGTGCGTAGTGTACCAATCGATTGCATCAGTCTCTAATAGGGGTGGCTTGGACCGATAAAAGTAGTCTAACACGAAGTGCGTACTGTACCAATCCAGGAAAGTGGGCGGTCGTGTATTCGCGTGTATTGGGTATCAATGTTGCCTAGTGTTTGCTCATTTTTTATTTAAAATATGTTGAAGTATTACAGAAAATATATTGACCTACATTCTATAAATAGATTAAAATCATGAAGCAGAGAAACAGATAAAAACTATTGAGAACATATGACATGACGATACACATGTAGAATGTTGAATGACGATATACATGTAGAATGTTAAGTGAAGAACGTCTTATGTTATTTTCTTCTGTCTTAAATAGGAAATCAAATCTGAAATGAAAAAGAAAAATAATTATAAAAAAGGAATAGCAAACTGTGACACTGTAGAAAAAACATAAATATAAAACTAAAGATCGTGTTACACGAATCCCACTAAAAACCGGGGGTGAACTCATGTGTTCCGGAAGAGTGGGCAATTCCTGCTCCACTGGTGGCACCCGTCGTTTTAATCCCGGTGATAAGTCATGAATGAGGAAAGGGCCGGGAAGTGTTTACGACATGTAGAACATGTCCGTGGTTATTTGTGACAGAAATATTCCATAAAAGTCAACCAAGTCATGGTGGCGACCGTAAAACTTTCGAAGTGATGACTTCAAATTAACCAAGAGGAACCTTAAGACCTGTTTATATGTATTGTATTTCTAGATAAGTCATAGGAAACATTAATGTAGAGCCAGTTTTAAGTCATAAAACCTGATAGGTGTTAATGGCTACATGTTGGAAGCATAACATTCCGAATTCCTCATCATCATCCTAACATTGTATGTTTGGAGCAATAAGTATATATCTCTCCTAACTACCTGGAGAAAGATAACGATAGTAGCACTGATGTGGCGTTAATCATTAGTCCAGTCAACTTTGAATAATTCATTTCATTCATATTGACTAAAATAATAATGAATATATAGAAAACATTATTTTAATAAAAAATCTGTTTAGTCGGTTTGGCAGACGGTGAAAGCCCTACAGGAATACATTGTCCTACATATTGTATTTCATGAAAAGCCACAGCTACATGATCAACTAAACAGAGTTGTAATCAGAATCACATCAACCCTCCTTCCCCCATGAAATGATGTGTTTAAATATGTGTTACTTAGCAAGATTCCGGTCAGTAATATTATATTATGTACTATTCTCACTGTTTATGTTAACACTACCGGTAACACGTGTGGTCCACGAACTGCCTACGCTTCCGGAGCACCTGGGATCATCCCGAATTCTAGTGGGGAGCCCCTTTCTTATCTTTAATATTCTGTTTAATATTCTGTAGATCATTGTTTTTTGTTTGATTGTGCTGTTTCTCTTGTGCTGTTTCTTTTCGCTTTTGTTTTGTCTGACCTTAGAATTACAGCTTATAATTGCCAGTAAGGAATGTGAAGTGATTTGAAAAATTAAAATGAACATACCCGCTTATATTTTAGTCTAGTTGGTTGGTGTCTGACATTCATTCTCTGTTGCGGTCATTCTGATTATTATAACTGCCCTCTTGGTTTTTAATATTCGTGTTTTTACCATTGCTCTGTTTATTGTGGTATCCACCATAACCTGAACCTTGAGTTCCAAAATTAACCTGACGTTCAGTGATACACGAATTACAACATCCAAACCGTGGGTTTTCAATACATGGACCCCAACAGCAAAAACTTCTCCTGTTGGTGAAAATAATCGCTGTGTCATTAATAATATTCATTTGCAACATTTACAAAAATATAAAATCATTTGGCTAACAATAATAAATACCACATATTTGTCACAAGAGGTTGTGAAGTAAATTTTACCATCCGATTGTTGAAATGAAATGGATAAAGCAATTCATTAAAGTAACTGTATTCAACTCGAGAAACTTTACAAACAAATATTACAGATGAATAACATTAAAAATCCTCTGTTTCGCATAACAAATATTATGTCATTGTCTTTGTGTTATTAAGCACGTCATGTGACAGTGTATTAAGCACGTCATGTGACAGTGTATTAAGCACGTCATGTGACAGTGTAATGACAGCACAAGCCCAATTTTACATTCCATCAAATTTAATGTCTTTAAATATCTGAGTAATCTTGTTTTATGTGTATCCTCTCAGTTCAAATTGCAGGCACAGTTCCTTTACTCTATGTTGTTGTTTACATTACCTTAGTAACAAAGTCATTATTTGTGAATCAATCTTCCTGTTCTCCAGATCGTTTTGGTCGCCATTAACCCCTGAAGCTGTAAAATGTAAATATCAGACAACATTACCTAATAGTTTGCACTAAGTATAAATATATATATATTTAAAGAATATTTGAAATTTTTGAACGGATTATACGATATAACCTGTTTTGGGGCAGTTTCCCTTAATAAATCGCCAAGCGGTTTATTAAATGTGTAGATTGTTCCAAACCACGCTATACAAGTATAACCTATTCAAAAATTTCAAATATTCCATATAATTAAATTTTTACAATACAATTTAATAATTTCTCGATTTTAATTGCGATTATTTCATGTGACTATTTTAATTTGTTGTTGACGAATATATTGGTGACGTCACAATGCCAACCCAGGTTATTAAGTATTACCAATGTTTACTCCAGGTGGATCAGCCAATCAGATTGCAATATTCACATCAAATTAAATATGTATATTCTCAGACGTATATATGTATATATACGTCTGAAAATTAAACCAAACAGTTTTAGAATTAGATCTTTGAGCTGACAAATGTTTTTTCTTCCCTCGACGGGATTTGAACTCACACCATTGATACACTGTATACATAGAAGGATAATTCCATGTTCATTTACATCTGTAGTTTCTCTTTCTGGTTATTTCATCATAAATGTATACATAGAAGGATAATTCAATGTTCATTTACATCTGTAGTTTCTCATACCAAATAAAAATGCATAAATCGCCATTATTTATATATAGTGTTGTTTTTATATCTTACCAAAAGCCAAAATTACAATAAAAGCTAAACACACTTCTGTTTTCATCTCTGTTCTATAAATAGAAAACACACGAATAGAAATTAATGTAAAAGTTAAACTTTGCTAATTATATTAACAATACATTGTAATGGTTGTTTAATAGAGGTCAACTAATTATATTAATTATACAATGCACTGGCTGTTTAATAGATGTCAACTAATTATATTAATTAGACATATTGTACTGGTTGTTTAATAGGGGTCAACTAATTATATTAACAATACATTGTACTGGTTGCTTAATAGCGGTCAACTAATTATATTAATTAGACATATTGTACTGGTTGTTTAATAGGGGTCAACTAATTATATTAACAATACATTGTACTGGTTGTTTAATAGCGGTCAACTAATTAGATTAATTATACGTTGTCTTGGTCATTGAATAGAGGTCAACTAATTATATTAACAATACATTGTACTGGTTGTTTAATAGGGGTCAACTAATTATATTAACAATACATTGGACTTGTCGTTTAATAGATGTCAACTAATTATATCAATTATACATTGTACTGGTTGTTTAATAGCGGTCAACTAATTATATTAACAATACATTGTACTGGTTGTTTAATAGCGGTCAACTAATTATATTAATTAGACATTGTACTGGCCGTTTAATAGATGTCAACTAATTATATTAATTAGACATTGTACTGGCTGTTTAATAGCGGTCAACTAATTATATTAATTAGACATTGTACTGGCTGTTTAATAGATGTCAACTAATTTTATTAATCAGACATTGTACTGGTTGTTTAATAGAGGTCAACTAATTATATTAATTAGACATTGTACTGGCTGTTTAATAGAGGTAAACTAATTATATTAACAATACATTGTACTGGTTGTTTAATAGCGGTCAACTAATTATATTAATTAGACATTGTACTGGCTGTTTAATAGCGGTCAACTAATTATATTAATTAGACATTGTACTGGCTGTTTAATAGAGGTAAACTAATTATATTAATTAGACATTGTACTGGCTGTTTAATAGAGGTAAACTAATTATATTAATTAGACATTGTACTGGCTGTTTAATAGAGGTCAACTAATTATATTAATTAGACATTGTACTGGCTGTTTAATAGCGGTCAACTAATTATATTAACAATACATTGTACTGGTTGTTTAATAGCGGTCAACTAATTATATTAATCAGACATTGTACTGGTTGTTTAATAGAGGTCAACTAATTATATTAATTAGACATTGTACTGGTTGTTTAATAGCGGTCAACTAATTATATTAATTAGACATTGTACTGGCTGTTTAATAGAGGTCAACTAATTATATTAATTAGACATTGTACTGGCTGTTTAATAGAGGTAAACTAATTATATTAATTAGACATTGTACTGGCTGTTTAATAGAGGTCAACTAATTATATTAATTAGACATTGTACTGGCTGTTTAATAGAGGTAAACTAATTATATTAATTAGACATTGTACTGGCTGTTTAATAGAGGTAAACTAATTATATTAATTAGACATTGTACTGGCTGTTTAATAGAGGTCAACTAATTATATTAACAATATTGTACTGGTCGTTTATTAGAAGTCAAATAAAAAAAATATTTTCAAATATCCATTTTAACCAGCATCCACAACAATCTGGGGTCCGTTGTTAAACTTGTCGTTAGCACTAACACTGCGTTAAATTTCCTTAATCATATGATTAAATCTAATCACATAATTAGTTTGTTGTTGAACATGTGATTAAAGGTAATCATATGATTAAAATGTAATTAAGCTAAAACACCTCTTATACCTGTATTAAATCTTAATCACTTGATTAAATTCAAATATGGCGGATGCTGTTTTTTTTAGAATATAGGGGTGATGCCTATGAAAAAAAAGCATGATTTTCGATGAGAAAAAACACTCTCTTTTTATGAATTATTCTGATGAACAGTTAAGACAAAGGTATAGATTTGGAAGGAATAGTAATATGTTCCTGACAGATTGTTTGAGGGTTAAAATTGAAGAACCCACCAGATATCTCTGACTGTTGAGGAGGAGGAAGAGGGCTGCTATGAAGAAAAAGTAAGAATCCTAATTTGCTGAAATAAAGTCAGTCAGGATCTGAAAGCCTGTGAAAAAATTTTCCAGGACAGGATGTGAGGGGAAATATTTAAGGGTCGTCTTAAAATGAAAATTTCAAGAACCACATTTACACCAAAAAAGATAACCAGGATCATTTACAATTTCAATTCATAATGCAAAGATCATGATCTTCTGAGTAAGGCTAGAGAAATATGTTAATGCGGGACATATGTTAAAATGGTAAAATGTCCAAATTATGAAAGTAGCACGGTAAACAAATAATTACAAATACATGAACAGGCAATAACTAGACACAGAGTTATTTCATTTAGCTGAGGAAGTAGGAATTCACAATTTCTGCTTTGCAAAAGAAAAACAAACAAACGAAAAACACAATAAAGATAAGATAGAAGTCAAGGAAAATAAACTGCAGGCTCAAATGAGCCTGTATCGCTGACCTGGCTTAATATTACAATATTCTTTTAAACCATTTCCAAATAATGCTACTAGTATTATTTTTCCCATAGGGTCCGATGCAAAAAAATGACCCTCGATCACGCCATGTTGAAAATCCGATCGGCAGCAAAACCACAAATCCGAAAGTCAGTCATCCAATGATCATTTCCTGTAAGTTTGGTACCCATTGGCCGGGTTATTTCTGAGGACATGATGAAGGGCAAAATTGCTGAAGCGGAAAATCTGTCGTGTCTGTCATGTTTTCATTGAATCTGCACTAAAATCACAAATTTCCATCTCTAACGAAAAACGCAAAGTGAAGAAAATAGCTCACCTGGCCCTTCAGAACTAATGCATTTAGAAATGACATGCTTGCTACACAGGGCCAAAGTGTTTCCTTATTGAGGTACTTAATATTGATTCTGCTTAGTCAATAGCAAATTAAATAAAGAAAATGTGTATAAATTTTGACAAACACTGGTTTATTTTATTCCAAAACAAAAAAATTATTCCGGACAAGTTGCAATTCCTTACGGACAAACGGACAAGCACATCAAAGTGTTTTCTATTTCTCTTTGAAGTATTGACTCCTCTAATGGGGAGAAATTAACCTTTCCCAACCTGGGACGCTTTTTGGCGTTCACTTTATCCTCCATTGCAGACAATAGGAAGGCAAGGTGCTTTGACCAACTGCATTTTGGGTAATCACTTGCTAATCAAGTGATTAAAAGATAATCATATGATTAAGTTAATACATTGATTAAAAAAAGTTCAGCTACAGAATTTAATCATTGCATTTGCTAATTATGTGGTTAGGAATTAATCGTGTAATTAGGGCTAATCATATGATTAGCTTAAGCACAAGTTCAACAACAGACCCCTGTTAAAAAATAATAAACCATTTATTTGATTCTATAATGTCATGTTACTTTTAAAGAAATTTTTATATTAATATTTGTACTTACTGTGAACTTTAATATCAGAATACTTCGTAGGAAATTGTATATCAAAAATGAGTTTCAAGTTTCCTTTTATAGTTTCAAAGCAAATTGAATATTCAATAAGCGCGCAAAAAATGTATTTCGTGTTCGCCCCCAATTTTCATCAAGCCAATGCGATCTATCATAAGTAGGAGGAAAATGCATATATTATAGCTTCATGAAAGAATGGTATTTTAACTAACTTTCATTGGATGCCTTTATCATGTAGGAGTATGGATACTGTGAAAGTACTTTTCTTCGTTGGGCATCAATGTTCGTCGCTTGGTCATTAAATTCCACCTTGGAAAACTAGGAATTCATAAAATTAACATTATGCAAACAAAATTATAAGCTGGCTGTGGAATGAAATTTTGGTATATGCTTAGGACTATTTAAGAACGAAACTTTATGACAAACGAGATGATTTCAATTTTCCCATTGTGAACTTTCCATTCATATGTAGCAACATTCCAGCAGCACCTGCATATGGAGTATATATATCTCAGTTGATACGATATTCCAGAGCTTGTGGTTCCTATCAGGATGCCCTTGATAGAGGGTTGCTGCTAACAAGGAAGCCACTGGACCAAGGGTTCCTCTTAGTTAAGTTGAAGTCATCACTTTGAACGTCTTACGGTCGCCACCATGACTTGGTTGACTGCTATGTGTCACAAACGACCACGGATATCTTCCACTTGTCGTAACCCCTTCCCTGTCTTTCCTCATTCACGACTTATCACTGGGTTTGTAACTAGATTAACACGACGGGTGTCACTAGTGGAGCATGAACTGCCTACCCTTCCGGAACACCTGAGTGCACCTCCGGTTTTTAGTAGGGTTCGTGTTACTCGATCTTTTGTTTTATATGTATGTTTTGTAGATCGTTGTTTGTCCTTTTGTACTTTTCCTGTTGGCCATTGTGTTGTCTGTTCGTCTTAGATATACAGATTCTGATTACCTCCCTTTAGTATCTTCTAGCTCTTTTTACATTGTTCATCATTATTAATCTGAAATGTATCAAACATTAATAGCAGATAAACGTTAAAATCTCGATATTTACATTTTATATGAAGGTGAAATATACAATATACGTATATTGTCGGTAAATATAAAATTTATTTGTACGAGCTTTAGAAACAGGCAGAATAGCGAGCCTTCGGCGAGCTTTTCATGCCTGTTTCGGAGCGAGTACAAATGAATTTTATATTTAACGACAATGTACGTATTTTGTGTTTATCCTGCAATGTAAAAAAAGTCGGAAAACTTGTCAGATTTAAATAAAAATGACAGAAACAAGCGTCATTCCTCACCTTTCATAAATGTTGTCAAGGGTGTCTTCTTCGTGGTCCACGTTACATTAATACCAGTTTCATACTTGTCTGCGCTCTCCGCTGTGCATAGCTACAGGGTACCAGGAAAGTTTATTCGTAGACTGAAAAGTTTATTCGTATAGTACGAAAAGTTTATTCGTCTAGTACGAATAAAGCAAAAATTTATTCGTATAGCATATTTGTACAGCAAATGTACTGATTGCAGGATAAGATATTTTATTAGAGATAGCGAAATAAAAATATAACATGACTTCAAGCAACTTGTTGATATTTGATATAGATATTAGTATATAATGTAAGACATAATAGTAAAACAATAGCAACCTTTGAGCCAAAATCTGATGTATCATCTTTCGTCATATGTAAAAAGTTGACAGTTGACAGAATACATTTCAACAAGGTGTTTATATCTGCCCAAAATATAGGGGCCCGGATGGCTCAATGTGCTAGGTAGCTGGATTATCTAACAACTCATACAAACCTATCATCGTGGGTTCACGTCCGGCTTTGTAAATTACAAAAAGGGTACACTCGAGTCACAGCCGCAAGTGATAAAGTTTACCAGTTGCTTGCCCATGGTCTGTGATTCTCTCCAGGTACTTCGGCTTCTTCCACCACTAAAACTGGTCGCCATGATATAGCTTAAATATTGCTGAAAGTTGCGTTTAGCACCAAAAATTGAATCAAATCTGCCAAAAATAAGATGAAGCGATTCTTCAGAAACCCCTGACTTAATGCATTAGTTTTCAGCATACGGTGACGTTGCAAAAAGTCTGAACGCAAACTACAAAATCTAGCTTAGCATACGAGTTGTAAAATATCAACTCAATACACTGGAGTGGTTGATATATGAATGTGTGGAAAATTTATGACAAAATTAAAATGATCTCTATCGTCATAAAGTCTGGTGTAGAGTTGACCACTGAATTAGGAGGTAAATGTCAAGATATGAAGCAAAGAAGAGTAGAGTCCTGGGCAAATATGCATTATGTTCTATCCATTTTAGGGAGTCGTCGTGGTCGTGATCGTATGGTGGTTGGATTTATAACTAACTATGCAATTAGTGCCTATCACCACTGATGTTGTGAGTTCTAATCTCGATCAGGGTGAGATGTACAACATTAGTTGATAAAGTTTGTCAGTGAATTTCGAAAGGTCGGTGGTTTTCTCCGGGTACTCCTGTTTTCTCCACCAATAAAACTGACCGCTACTATATAACTGAAATATTGTTGAAAGTGGCGTTAAATACCATCAAGCAAACATACACACAAAACAGCTATCCATTTTAAGAGAATTAAAGTACACTTTGCCCTAATTCATCATACCGTTATATTTAAGTTATTGGTGTCAAACAGGATAATAGTGTTGAATTCATATCAACATTTCAAATTTACGATGCATGAACAACGTGGATTTAATATGAAATGATGTTGATGTATGTGATCCCGAATTAAGATCAAAATATGAAATTAGAGAAAAATAAAAACTTAACAAAAATTGCTTTTAAATAAAATGATGCATCATATATGTATTAAAATGATGCATAATATATGCATTGAAATGATAAATAATTATGTTAATGAATTGGTAGTTATCTTGAAGGTCAATAGTAAACAGCATGATTTATCATAATTATACCAGGTAAGAAAGCGTTTGACAATACATATATATTCTCTAAAATTTGCAAATTATTCTTTGCGCTTTGTGAATCTGTTGCAGAGAGAATGCATACTTTTTTTAAAAGGTTCATTTATTTTGAAAATATCCGGTTTTGAAAACATGTTGAAAACAAATTAACATACTCGTTAATACAAATACACAACCCGTGTTTACATGATGCCACGGCCAATTATGAAACATAAAAGCTGTATACGTTTCCTATTTGCCATGTATGGGTCCAAAATGACTTTCCATACTCATCAATGTTTTACTGATGGTGACGGATTGGTGAATGTCCCGTGAATGCTGACGAATCATTCTGTTGATGGCAACTATAGCTGTAAGGACAGTAAACATGGGCTGTGATGTATTTGTATACAGGAGTATGTTATTTTGCAAACAATATTCCTGTTTAGAAAGCTCTTCGAAAGTTGTCGTCTATAATTTCATTTGAATTAACTGTTCTCATTGTATGTTGTGTCTCATTGTGATAACCTCAAGAATTCATGGGATCACTGTTTTTTACTTGATCTTAACATTACTCTTTTGAACGTGTTCTTTTGTCCAACATTAATTAACAGAACATTGTTGCAACTTTAATACCCAATATTTAAACCCTGTATTGTATAGAATACATGTTATGTCCTAATTCACCAGTTCAAACGAACATAAATTATTTACAAATAAAACTCAACACTTGTATTTAGATATCAGCTCGCCAGACAGAACAGTAAACTTTTTTATTTTAATCAATAAAATAATCAGAAAATGTTCATGAAAACATAATTGCCTGTCAAATGGCTGCCGCGTCATAAACAATCATCAATAACAATATAGACAGTCTACAAAAGAAATAACATCATGTTAGAAAAAATGTAACAAACACATCAAAATCCATTATTTATTTTACAAATAAATTAAGGGTGGGAGGGGGGAGGGACTTTACTGTCTGACTGGCAAACTTCGAATAACGAATTCAATTCTTAAAAATACCGCCTAACTTAATTGCACGATCTAAACATGTATACACATTGTCTTCCGATGTGACAATTCACTTTAGCCAATGAAAAACTACTACTTAATACTATAAACATTAAACCACGTGTGGTAGTAAACAAATACACGTGCTCCAGTAACATTTGTAAATATATTAGCACATCCAGGCATTCCAATGAGAAAAGTAACAATTATAATTTTAATCTGAAAATTCTACCACAAGTAATGAAGCATGTACTTTCCGTCTAGTGAAGTATGTTATGTCCGTCTAGTGAAGCATGTACTGTCCGTCTAGTGAAGTATGTACTGTCCGTCTAGTGAAGTATGTACTGTCCGTCTAGTGAAGTATGTACTGTCCGTCTAGTGAAGTATGTACTGTCCGTCTAGTGAAGCATGTACTGTCCGTCTAGTGAAGTATGTACTGTCCGTCTAGTGAAGTATGTACTGTCCGTCTAGTGAAGAATGTACTGTCCGTCTAGTGAAGTATGTACTGTCCGTCTAGTGAAGTATGCACTGTCCGTCTAATGAAGTATGTACTGACCGTCTAGTGAAGTATGTACTGTCCGTCTAGTGAGGTATGTACTCTCCGTCTAGTGAAGAATGTACTGTCCGTCTAGTGAAGTATGTACTGTCCGTTTAGTGAAGTATGCACTGTCCGTCTAGTGAAGTATGTACTGTCCGTCTAGTAAAGTATGCACTGTCCGTCTAATGAAGTGTGTACTGTCCGTCTAGTGAAGTATATACTGTCCGTCTAGTGAAGTATGTACTGTCCGTCTAGTGAAGCATGCACTGTCCGTCTAGTGAAATATACACTGTCCGTCTATTGAAGTATGTACTGTCCGTCTATTGAAGTATGTACTGTCCGTCTATTGAAGTATGTACTGTCCGTCTATTGAAGTATGTACTGTCCGTCTAGTGAAGTATGCACTGTCCGTCTAGTGAGGCATGTACTGTTCGTCTAGTGAAGTATGATCTGTCCGTCTATTGAAGTATGTATTGTCCGTCTAGTGAAGTATGTACTGTCCGTCTAGTGAAGTATGTACTGTCCGTCTAGTGAAGTATGTAATGTCCGTCTAGTGAAGTATGTACTCTCCGTCTAGTGAGGTATGTACTGTTCGTCTAGTAAAGTATGTACTGTCCGTCTAATGAAGTATGTACTGTCCGTCTAGTGAAGTATGTATTGTCCGTCTAGTGAAGTATGCCCTGTCCGTCTAGTGAAGTATGTACTGTCCGTCTAGTGAAGTATGTACTGTCCGTCTAGTGAAGTATGCACTGTCCGTCTAGTGAAGTATGTACTGTCCGTCTAGTGAAGTATGTACTGTCCGTCTAGTGAAGTATGTTCTGTACGTCTAGTGAAGTATGTACTCTCTGTCTAGTGAAGTATGTACTGTCAATTCATATCAGATTTCAATATTTTTTATATCAATAGATGTAGAAATGAATATAGTTTTACACTATAACTTCGAAATAATTTTCTAAGACAAACATTTTGAAAATATACAAGTTAAACACACAACTGAATGATAGTACCTTTAGAGATAAAGTGTTCGAGTCTGTGTTTAAATCATGGCGATTTGAAAAACATGCTTCAAAAGCTGTTTCAAAATTACTACTATAAACTACATATCTTTCTGCTTTTGTTGATAAAGTAATTATCGAAATCGGACATAAATTGATTGCAGGAGAAAACAAATGTAAACTGTTGTTTTATATGAATTATAAAAAGAAAATTTGAAGTGTCCGAATACTTTTGTCCACTATCTGTAGTTTGGGCTGCAATAAATATTTTGATATCTTTAGAATATTTATCAAGCAAGAGTACATGTGTATATATGGCAACCACGCAAAGTACTAGAAACAAACCCGTGGTGGAGCTCACATTGAACCACCCACTTTTAGTTGATGTCAGTATCACTTAAAACATCATTTATTTTGGTGTAATTAATAGGGTGAGGTGTTTTAGAAACCGGCTTATTTTACATTATTAGCATATTTTTTTTTAATATTATTCAACTTGCCCACATAAATATGTAATAGTAATAATGGTAATAAAAGGACATGAATACACATGCGTCGTAATGAAATGAAATCTTAACTGCCACAGTAACAGCTTGAATATAAAGTTATAAATACATATTATTAAAACTTACATTAACCTGCATTTATAAATTGCATCTTAATGAACAGCAATCACCCACTCACTCACACATATAATGCACTATAGTTGCTATGGCATACGTTTAACGAAAACGATTGTTCATTAATTTTACAGGTTCAGATCAGTGTCGTCTTAACGCATGGGCACACTGGGCAGTTGTCCTGGGGTCCAAAGAGAATATGGGTCCCATGTTAATCTATGTATTTTTTATAAGGCATGTCTTTTAATGTTTAAGCACTGATTTTGTTGGAAATACCAATACAATAAATATATCTTTCATTAGATCGACCATTTACATTGTTATTTCTGTGAGTGGTTGTGCAGGTAGGACAAATACTATACCCAGGGGCTTATGTTGTTAAGACGGGCCTGGTTCAGATATGTCAGATTTTAACCTTTTAACTCTGCTTACCCGGAGGAAGCTATGATTTCCTCGAGTTATATCTTTTTGGCAGGCGAGATCAAAACTCGGATTATATATATATAAATATATATATATATATATATATAGTATATATACGCCTGAAAATTAAACCAAACAGTGTTAGAATTAGATTTTTGAGCTGTCAAATTGTTGTTCTTCCCACGATGGGATTTGAACTCACACCATTGATTCACTGCAGCACCAATCGCTTAGCCTTAAGTCCAGCGCTTTAGACCACTCGACCAATCGAAGTGTTACCTTGTCTCGTAAGGAAAATCTAGAGATGAACATAAGACATGTGTCTAAGCGTGTGTACATGGTACATATATACCTAATATTATAAATTGACAGCAATCTAACTCAGCAATTTCTAATATATTGTATAGGATAATGAAGAATTCACTATGCAGTCACAGGAAATAAAGTATATTATACAAACGTCTAAGCAAGTGACAACCATACAATATATCTGTCCTACTGGATCTCAAAGTTACTTGCGATACTAGGTTAATACTAAATATTAAATATTTTGTACGATGTTGCATTTATTTGACGACCTATGATTGGATAAAATCATTCCTAAAAATAACGATGAAGGCAGAGCCATATATGGATATCTAGAGAATAAGATTAATACGCTTTACTAGACAGTGGAAAATTCCATTCCTAAAAATAACGATAGAAGCAGACTGCAGCATTGTGTAATCTAGTATTGCATAATTTGACCTTGACGCTGTTCGAAATAAAGAAATATTGCAATCGATAACTGAGACGACGTATTTGACCAAGCTCTATACATATATATGTGTGTGTATTTTGATTTAGCATAATTAAACACAACTGCAAGAAAGATGATAATTTATATTTACTTCTAAAATAACGTGCAGTTATGAAACGATGCAGACGGAAAATTACAGAAGGTCAGTGGGCGGTGCTTAATTTTGTGTATTGACCATTACGTCTTTAGCCTTAGAACTTCCAAGAAAGTACGTCAAACATAGTTCGTGGAAAAAACTTAGTAACTGTTTCAAGTTATAGATCAGCAACATCGTACACAAATGTTATGAGCTCCCGTGACGGACTATGGTTATTTAGACGGTAAGCAAATAATTGAAGGATTCGCGCTGGAGAGCTCTCCCTTCAACGATTTACTGACCGTCTAAATAACGATAGACGGTCACTAGGGAGCTTATAACTTATAGTATACGTCTAAAAATTAAACCAAACAGTTTTAGAATTAGATTTTTGTTCTTTCCACGACGAGATTTGAACTCACACCATTGATACACTGCAACACCAATCGCTTAGCCTTAAGTCCAGCGCCCAAAACCACTCGATCACATCCGCTCCATACAAAATGGATCTCAAAGCTACTTGTGATACTAGGTTAATACTAAATATCAAATATTATATACGTCTGAAAATTTAAGCAAACAATGGGAAGAACAAAAATTTCACAGCTCAAAAATATAATTCTAAAACTGATTGGTTTAATTTTCAGACGTATACGATAGTAGTAAATGTTAGGACATTTTAGTCAATCCAAAAACCCGTGGCGTTGTGGCGTCGCCATATAAGGCCATAGACACACCCATTTCCCATATATGGGCAAAACCCCACCTCTTTCGTCTGACGCCGCAACAAAATTAATGATTATACACTATAAGTGACAATTACTTTTTAGAATATTAACGCGCAAAAACAGAGCTTGACCTTAGAAAACCCTCTGACCTCTGATAAGGCTATACCTTTCAGCATCGTCTGCATTGAGGATTAAATTTCAATTGATCTGTTTATTAGGTACAATACATTCTATAACGGTGACATTTACCAAGACAATGCACGACCAAATACAATTTTAACAGTTCGATTGTTTATTAACTTCAATACTTTCTATCATAACGACAATTACAATGCTTGACAATATACAATGTTAACAGTCAGCTCTTAAGATGTTTTCCTCGTTTCCTTTTAGATCAACGGTGGAAAAGTATTTCACTATGTCCAGCAGCTCCATTCCTCGATGTCTCCGTTTGAAGTAGTACAAGCAATACATTCCGCAGGTGTCGGTGTCGTCGGGTTGGATTTGAGACACACAGTAGTAATATTGCGGTCCGTTGACGATCAGAATATTGGCGAAACAGTGGTGATACGTTTCTGGTGCGTTTCCTAGCGAATCAAAAAATGTGGCGGGTCCTACGAGGGGAAAGTGAAACGCCACTTAATGACTTCCGCCACGGTCACACGTGTCCGCATTGACGATGAACGTGCGGGGCCACCGTCATCACCAATAGACATATAAGCAATGGTGGATCTCCATCGCCACCGCTGCCGCCACCTCCACCACCGACACAGCTGCCACCACCAGCGGCGGTGGTGGTGATGGTGGTGGCGGCGGCGATGCTGGTGGAAGAGAGCTGTTTAAAGGACTATTCCGCTACAGTGTGCTGCGCCGACGAATTACCAGCCCAGGTAGGAGTCTGGCCTGTTCTTCTTGTTCTTTTTCCTCCTCCTCAGAGGAAGAGGAAAAGGCGGCGGAGGAGGAAGAGGAGAAAGAAGAACAAGAGGAACACCCGGACCTCTTAGCTTGTCGACCCTGCGGACTCGTTGTTGAATAGTGAAAAGATATGGGAAATATGGAAAAAAGTCATGTTGAATAATGAAAAGATATTAAAAATACGGCTATATAAAGCCAGTCACAAGTCTGGATAAATGGAGAGTGGCCTTATGGATTGATAAAACGGATTGAACGTTTCCAACCAATCACATCACTGGAAATTGAACAAATGAGATGACATACTCCAGTATCCAGCAGCAGCAGCCATACACACTTATCCCAGAGCAGCAACAGCAGCAGCAGCAGCAGCAGCAATAGCGTTGAAATTCCACCCAAAACACGAAAAACAACAAAATCTCAGACAAAACGAAACACATTATGACAATATTACACATTAACGTAAGCATTTATGACAAAACTGCAACAAGTCAACAAAATAGTGATTAAAATGTTGAATAAACACGAAAATTAGAGGAAGGAATCAAGAAACGTCGTTATAGATGGAAATTTCACGAAAAATATTGCAAAAACGTACAATTAATGAATAAAACGATAAAAGATCTCTGAAAATATAACAACAATGTAACACGGACGTAATAGACTACTTGGATCACTACAAAAAATATCCGAAAACAACAAACTTTTGCAAGAAATGTAATCCTTGAAGGCGCTGCCATGAAAATGGTTGGAAGATAACCAGTGAAAGGGCCAGAAACGATAGACGTGGACGTGCTAGAGAGGGGCACTTCCGATCACGTGACTTCCAGTTCCAGGGCAAGCTCTACGGGGACGCTTGATCGGATATTGCACACCTTCTGGTTGCGCATGCGCGCATCTTACCCTTCCAAGGGAACTCCTGCTGGGTCACGTGACGTTTGTTGACGTTACTTCCGGTGAAATGGCCACACTAGGGCAGATATTGCGCAACTTCCGGTTACGCATGCGCACATCCTTCATTTGGTCACTTCCGGTAGCCATGGTATTTGTACTACTGTATTACATTGTGTACTACTACTATAGTAAGAAAAAAGCGCGGGGAATCTTTCTGTGACGTCATTTCCGGTCACGTGACTTCTGGTGACGTCATTTTCGGTCACGCATACGCAATTGTCCGAATATCCCTGGCGACCGCCCTGAAAAGCGACTTGAGCTATGCTGATATACTACTGACACAGATATTCCATAAAGGTATACCAAGTGGAATCTGTTCTCGAAAACAATAAAGCGATTTGCATTTGAATCTTTCTTTTTTTTATCTTACACAATTATTTTGAGCATTACAATTATTGAAGTTTTATTGAAATAGTCTCTAGTACCTGAACAAATGCATACAACAATCAGAAAAATTAAATCAAATGAAAACCCAAAAGAAATTTAAACAAAAAGACTGTGTCCATCAAATTAGAATCTTTTGATTTATGTATTCAAGTAAAATCTTTGTATTGTTCCTGATAACACCAGTTTAATAAATATGATATATATCCAGAAGACAAACATAAAAATTATTAGAAAAAAAAACGTATTTTTGTAACACAATGATATTAGATGATGAGAAATTTAAGCTTGTCCAATAAATTTAAAGAAACATTTTCCAATGTGAACGTACTATTGGTAATAGAACCAGTTCCTTCAGACGATGATAAAGTAGACATACGTTTTTAAAAATGAAAACTATTTATTGTGTATTTATACAATTGTTCCTAAATTGTATTTTGTCTTTAAATAGCAAAAGAGAAGGTGAATCGGTAACCAGTACAGGGTACATTACACAGACACAAGAGTATTCGGATGATCAGAGAGCTTCATTTACCAGATCTAACATATCAAGTACTGTCTTGTCTTTGATACAAAACGATACATTACAAGACAATGTATGGAGAAATGATTTTATATCGACTTAAATTTTATACCACTAACGTTTATACGTCCGCTAAATCTACATCTACATATAGTAATTTAGTGGAGGCGCCACGGAATGTGTGGTTCAGCGCAAGGAAACTGTAATTTTACCAAATCTATGGAACACCAGTTTTGTCATTGTGATATAGATTGCTACATCTATAATGATTGTTGTACTGACAAGAAGTCATCAACTACAAGTAACTCTGAATATTCTCCTTATTTTACCTGTCACAAGGGGCATAACTCTGACATCTATGAAGGATTTTTTGTAGTAGACAGCTGTCCGACAGGTTATGTGAATGAGACAGATACACGTCTTTACAGCGAATACACAATATCAGAAAACGGACCTTCTGTAGTTGATCCTGAAGGAGTTGTTTTTAAAAACCGACATTGTGCTTTATGTCATGGTGTCAATGATGTTGAATCGTTTGACGTAAAGTGTATTGTACCAGATGAACTAGGGGTTGATATTCTGTCAAACTTAGCAAATTTATCTAAAAGTGAGAAAATAGACCACATGGTGCTACGCTTTCCGTTCCAGGAAATTCCGCCTAAATATTTTGTTCCACGTCCGTGTATTCTTCACACGATTGTACAAAATAATTCACTTAGTCAGTCTTTTAACAATTCAGTTGATCGCTTTAAGAGGGGCAAAGCTTTTATTTATGGAAATTACTTTTGTACAGAAGAAACTTATCGAGATTTCACAAAATGTCTTGGTCATCTATATGACAAATTAGCTACAGAATGATTTCAACTCCCCCCAATTTCAATGATGTTTTCATTCAACAAACCCAAACAAATGATAGAAAAGAGACATGTGATTACTGATCTAAAGAGGTATTTGCCGGCCTTTAACTGACTGAAGTGCCTGGGTGGGTTTCTTCACCTCAAGCCCACAACAGGGTGTCAAATATCAACTTTGATATTTGAATTTTCTTTTGTGGAGGGAGGTCTCTATGAATATCCCATGAAAAATATATTAAGGACGGCAAAGTTCTTGCCCTCTTGGGGTTTCAATCAAAGGTATTGTCCGGGTCTTTAACTGACTGAAGTGCCTGTGTGGTTTTCGGCACCTCAAGCCCACAGCAGGGTGTCAAATATCAACTTTGATATTTGAATTTTGTTTTGTGGAGAGGGGGGTCTCTATAAATATCCGATGAAAAATATATCAAGGACGGCAAAGTTCCTGCACACTTGGGGTTTCAATCAAATATATTGCCCCAGCCTTTAACTGATTTAAGTGCCTGGGTGGGTTTCCGCACTTCAAGCCCACAGCAGAGTGTCAAATATCAACTTTGACATGCAGTGAAGTACCATGCTCTGAGATATTCCCTACTCTACAAATAGCAACGTCATTCCCGCAATTTCCGTATTGATGGGTCATTCATGAAGACCTTCATAACGGATTCCAATACAACTAAATGTAACCAAATTTGGGTTCCAAATAATCCTTATATATTTACATGCAACTACCATTGTTTATACCTTTCCATTTATTTTATTTTTTTCAAAGTACAACAAAGCGAAAGGAACTTTTATCTTTAAAAAGAACTACTTTTGTATATGTTCTAAGCACTGATTGGTGAATTAAATTGGTGATTTGACACCTTTAAATACACAATTTAAAAATAAATACATGTAGATAAAACATGTGATACGCACATGCGGGATTTAGATTTTGCTTATTTTTTCATAAAACTTACTGTTATATTTTACTAATGTTCTATGATTACACTATTTTTAGATTGATGAGATGTCTTCATGTGAACCGGAATCTTATGACTTTATATTGCTTGACAAAGCGCTGTCCAAATTATCTACTGGTTTAAAACATTAAAGTAAAGTATTTTTTATTGTGTTTATTTAAAGTGGTAAGCTTACCATCCGAAAAAATATTTATGTCTTCGTTATTTTGCATTGTGTGGGCGGGGGGCTCTAGATATATTTACTGTATGCCCGGATGTCGATTTATTGTGTTGGCTATGCATTTACAGGTATTGGTAGCTAAAAATCTTTAAAAGTACATTTTGAGACAAACCGCCATATTGCTCGGTAGCTTAATGCTCAATATAAATTGCTCGCTAGCTAGAGCCTGGTTTGATAGTGTGGTATTTTGAATCAAATAAGTATATTTTTATCGAACAGAAAAGAGGTAAAAACCAATATGCGATTTTTCTTGTTCTATGCAAACTTCTTAAAAGGTGGATCCCGTGGTGGAGTGCTTGTGGATCGGTATCCCCCTCCCCGTCATTAAAGACGGTTTCTTCGCTTTACACCACCTGTTTATAAAGAGGAAAGTAGCTATAGGTATATTTGCATTTAGACATATTCTTACCGAACTGTAATCGTAAATTGCAGTTTCGTCCATAGCTACAACGTTAGCTGTGTTTTGGATTTCAAAGGTGTGTAAACACTTCACTGCCTTGGGATTCAGAATAAAACTGAAGGGCCGAAGATGCACGTGATTTAAAAAGCTAAAAGATCATTCACAGGGCGTGCAAAATTGCAAAGCCGCTGAACAACTTTTTCAATTTCATTCTTCAAAGGAAATTATCGCCTTTGATTGTTTTCTCTCGGCGACAGTAAAGATACAGCGGGGTAACTTCAAAAAGCGTTTGAATAGTTTGTGAGGCCCTGCGTAAGGGATAGCCAGGGATCGTATAATCACTAATATAATCACATGTTTTGCAACAGTAATCATTAATTTTTCCCTAAACGCGATACTCAAATAATCAGAAATGACTTTGGGAATCAGATAATCAGGAAAAATTACCCCTGTAAATAAAATTATCACTTTTAAATTACCAAACAATCTAATAATCAAAAACCCTATTCACAGGCTCGTTTGTCGGTGCCTTTCAGTGTTCAGATTTAAGTTTTGATTGTTAGTGCAGTGATAGTTCTTCTTTTTGTTTCGCACAAAACGCGTTTCTTTATTAAACTCTTCTAAATTTGGATAATCAATATATTATAAACCCTCTAAGTCTTCATGCCTTATTGAATTTTTCAATTTTTTTCGCTACATTTCGTTTTGGAAAAATTTCATTTCGTTTCGTTTCGTTTCGTTTGATTTCGTTTCCTTTCGTTTCCTTTTGTTCGGTTTCGTTTCGTTTCGTTTGATTTCGCTTCGTTTCGTTCGGTTTCGTTTCGTTTCGTTTCTATTTCGCTTCGCACTTTACAGGTACCCATATTTCTTGTATTTCTTTTAATATTCAGAACAGAAAAGTAGATTTATTTTATTGATACAAGATAAGCAAAGCCGTATGCATATTAAAAGGCTTTAGATCGAGGATCTAAGAGACATTTCAAAACTATATTGTAATGCATAAGTTTTAACTGATATTAAATTAATATTACTTGTTTCGGTGTAGACCCATAAAACTAGCTTAACCCCGCCACTTTTTATTGAAGTGCCTGTAACAAGACATGAAAGATAACGGTCATGTATTTGTCTCTTAGGAGTATCCGTTTTATTTATTTCTGCGATTTTTGATTTTTTGTTTTTGGAATTGTTTCGACTGTGATATATTTTATTGTATTTTTCTTCTTTTTATTCTAATATTCAGAACAGAACAGCAGATTTATTTTAATGATACAAGATAAGCCAAACCTTTTCTTTTTTAAAACGTTCCAGATCGGGGACATTCTAATACTACATAATAATGGCTATGTTTTTTTTTACTGACGCTATATTAAACGACTTGCATAGTTAATATGATATGTTTGTGGTTTAAACATCGCGTGATATGATCGAAACTGAAGATCTACTTATATATAAATCTGATATCTACGGTTGTATTACAATGGCTTTCAAATATTTGGCATTTGAGTGTTTACGACAAGTGGTACATATCCGTGGTCATTTGAGTGTTTACGACAAGTGGAACATATCCGTGGTCATTTGAGTGTTTACGACAAGTGGAACATATCCGTGGTTATTTGAGTGTTTACGACAAGTGGAACATATCCGTGGTTATTTGAGTGTTTACGACAAGTGGCACATATCCGTGGTCATTTGAGTGTTTACGACAAGTGGTACATATCCGTGGTCATTTGAGTGTTTACGACAAGTGGAACATATCCGTGGTCATTTGAATGTTTACGACAAGTGGAACATATCCGTGGTTATTTGAGTGTTTACGACAAGTGGAACATATCCGTGGTTATTTGAGTGTTTACGACAAGTGGTACATATCCGTGGTCATTTGAGTGTTTACGACAAGTGGAACATATCCGTGGTTATTTGAGTGTTTACGACAAGTGGAACATATCCGTGGTCATTTGAGTGTTTACGACAAGTGGTACATATCCGTGGTCATTTGAGTGTTTACGACAAGTGGAACATATCCGTGATCATTTGAGTGTTTACGACAAGTGGTACATATCCGTGGTCATTTGAGTGTTTACGACAAGTGGAACATATCCGTGGTTATTTGAGTGTTTACGACAAGTGGAACATATCCGTGGTCATTTGAGTGTTTACGACAAGTGGTACATATCCGTGGTCATTTGAGTGTTTACGACAAGTGGAACATATCCGTGATCATTTGAGTGTTTACGACAAGTGGTACATATCCGTGGTCATTTGAGTGTTTACGACAAGTGGAACATATCCGTGGTTATTTGAGTGTTTACGACAAGTGGAACATATCCGTGGTCATTTGAGTGTTTACGACAAGTGGTACATATCCGTGGTCATTTGAGTGTTTACGACAAGTGGAACATATCCGTGATCATTTGAGTGTTTCCGACAGGTGGAACATATCCGTGGTCATTTGAGTGTTTACGAAAAGTGGTACATATCCGTGGTCATTTGAGTGTTTACGATAAGTGTTACATATCCGTGGTCATTTGAGTGTTTACGACAAGTGGTACATATCCGTGGTCATTTGAGTGTTTACGACAAGTGGAACATATCCGTGATCATTTGAGTGTTTCCGACAGGTGGAACATATCCGTGGTCATTTGAGTGTTTACGACAAGTGGTACATATCCGTGGTCATTTGAGTGTTTACGATAAGTGGAACATATCCGTGATCATTTGAGTGTTTACGACAAGTGGTACATATTAGTGGTCATTTGAGTGTTTACGACAAACGGTACATATCCGTTGTCATTTGAGTGTTTACGACAAGTGGAACATATCCGTGGTCATTTGAGTGTTTATGACAAGTGGTGCATATCCGTTGTCATCAGAGTGTTTACGACAAGTGGTACATATCCGTGGTCATTTGAGTGTTTACAACAAGTGGAGCATATCCGTGGTCATTTGAGTGTTTACGACAAGTGGAACATATCCTTGGTTATTTGAGTGTTTACTACAAGTGGAACATATCCTTGGTCATTTGAGTGTTTACGACAAGTGGAACATTTCCGTGGTCATTTGAGTGTTTACGACAAGTGGTATATATCCGTGGTCATTTGAGTGTTTACGACAAGTGGAACATATTCGTGGTCATTTGAGTGTTTACGACAAATGGAACATATCCGTGGTCATTTGTGTGTTGACGACAAGTGGTACATATCCGTGGTCATTTGAGTGTTTACGACAAGTGGTACATATCCGTGGTCATTTGAGTATTTACGACAAGTGGAACATATCCGTGGTCATTTGAGTGTTTACGACAAATGGAACATATCCATGGTCATTTGAGTGTTTACGACAAGTAATACATATCCGTGGTCATTTGAGTGTTTACGACAAGTTATACATATCCGTGGTCATTTGAGTGTTTACGACAAGTTATACATATCCGTGGTCATTGTGTGTTTACGACAAGTTATACATATCCGTGGTCATTTGAGTGTGTACGACAAGTTATACATATCCGTGGTCATTTGTGTGTTTACGACAAGTGGTACATATCCGTGGTTATTTGAGTGTTTACGACAAGTGGAACATATCCGTGGTCATTTGAGTGTTTAGAACAAGTGGAACATATCAGTGGTCATTTGAGTATTTACGACAAGTGGTACATATCCTTGGTGATTTGAGAGTTTACGACAAGTGGTACATATCCGTTGTCATTTGAGTGTTTACGAAAAGTGGTACATATCCGTGGTCATTTGAGTGTTTACGACAAGTGGAAAATATACAAGGTCATTTGAGTGTTTACGACAAGTGGTACATATCCGTGGTCATTTGAGTGTTTACGACAAGTGGAACATATCCGTGGTCATTTGAGTGTTTACGACAGGTGGTACATATCCGTGGTCATTTGAGTGTTTACGACAAGTGGTACATATCCGTGGTCATTTGAGTGTTTTCGACAAGTGGAACATATCCGTGGTCATTTGAGTGTTTACGACAAGTGGAACATATCCGTGGTCATTTGAGTGTTTACGACAAGTGGTACATATCCGTGGTCATTTGAGTGTTTACGACAAGTGGTACATATCCGTGGTCATTTGAGTGTTTACGACAAGTGGTACATATCCGTGGTCATTTGAGTGTTTATGATAAGTGGTACATATCCGTGGTCATTTGAGTGTTTACGACAAGTGGTACATATCGTTTTCATTTGAGTGTTTACGACAAGTGGAACATATCCGTGGTCATTTGAGTGTTTATCACAAGTGGTACATATCCGTGGTCATCAGAGTGTTTACGACAAGTGGTACATATCCGTGGTCATTTGAGTGTTTACGAGAAGTGGAGCATATCCGTGGTCATTTGAGTGTTTACGACAAGTGGTACATATCCGTTGTCATTTGAGTGTTTACGACAAGTAGAACATATCCGTGGTCATTTGAGTGTTTACGACAAGTGGAACATATCCGTGGTCATTTGAGTGTTTACGACAAGAGGTACATGGCCGTGGTCATTTGAGTGTTTACGACAAGTGGAACATATCCGTGGTCATTTGAGTTTTTAGGACAAGTGGAACATATCCGTGGTCATTTGAGTGTTTTCGTCAAGTGGAACATATCCATGGTTATTTGAGTGTTTACGACAAGTGGAACATATCCGAGGTCATTTGAGTGTTTACGACAAGTGGTACATATCCGTGATCATTTGAGTATTTACGACAAGTGGTACATATCCGTGGTCATTTGAGTGTTTACGACAAATGGAACATATTCGTGGTCATTTGAGTGTTTCCGACAGGTGGAACATATCCGTGGTCATTTGAGTGTTTCCGACAGGTGGAACATATCCGTGGTCATTTGAGTGTTTACGACAAGTCGTACATATCCGTGGTCATTTGAGTGTTTACGACAAGTCGTACATATCCGTGGTCATTTGAGTGTTTACGACAAGTGGTATATATCCGTGGTCATTTGAGTGTTTACGACAAGTGGAAGATATCCGTGGTCATTTGAGTGTTTTCGACAAGTGGAACATATCCGTGGTCATTTGAGTGTTTACGACAAGTGGAACATATCCGTGGTCATTTGAGTGTTTACGACAAGTGGTACATATCCGTGGTCATTTGAGTGTTTACGACAAGTGGTACATATCCGTGGTCATTTGAGTGTTTACGACAAGTGGTACATATCCGTGGTCATTTGAGTGTTTATGATAAGTGGTACATATCCGTGGTCATTTGAGTGTTTACGACAAGTGGTACATATCGTTTTCATTTGAGTGTTTACGACAAGTGGAACATATCCGTGGTCATTTGAGTGTTTATCACAAGTGGTACATATCCGTGGTCATCAGAGTGTTTACGACAAGTGGTACATATCCGTGGTCATTTGAGTGTTTACGAGAAGTGGAGCATATCCGTGGTCATTTGAGTGTTTACGACAAGTGGTACATATCCGTTGTCATTTGAGTGTTTACGACAAGTAGAACATATCCGTGGTCATTTGAGTGTTTACGACAAGTGGAACATATCCGTGGTCATTTGAGTGTTTACGACAAGAGGTACATGGCCGTGGTCATTTGAGTGTTTACGACAAGTGGAACATATCCGTGGTCATTTGAGTTTTTAGGACAAGTGGAACATATCCGTGGTCATTTGAGTGTTTTCGTCAAGTGGAACATATCCATGGTTATTTGAGTGTTTACGACAAGTGGAACATATCCGAGGTCATTTGAGTGTTTACGACAAGTGGTACATATCCGTGATCATTTGAGTATTTACGACAAGTGGTACATATCCGTGGTCATTTGAGTGTTTACGACAAATGGAACATATTCGTGGTCATTTGAGTGTTTCCGACAGGTGGAACATATCCGTGGTCATTTGAGTGTTTCCGACAGGTGGAACATATCCGTGGTCATTTGAGTGTTTACGACAAGTCGTACATATCCGTGGTCATTTGAGTGTTTACGACAAGTCGTACATATCCGTGGTCATTTGAGTGTTTACGACAAGTGGTATATATCCGTGGTCATTTGAGTGTTTACGACAAGTGGAAGATATCCGTGGTCATTTGAGTGTTTACGACAAGTGGAACATATACGTGGTCATTTGAGTGTTTACGATAAGTAGAACATACCCGTGGTCATTTGAGTGTTTACGACAAATGGTACATATCCGTGTTTACGACAAGTGGTACAGATCCGTGTTCATTTGAGTGTTTACGACAAACGGTACATATCCGTTGTCATTTGAGTGTTTACGACAAGTGGAACATATCCGTGGTCATTTGATTGTTTATGAAAAGTGGTACATATCCGTGGTCATCAGAGTGTTTACGACAAGTGGTACATATCCGTGGTCATTTGAGTGTTTACAACAAGTGGAGGATATCCGTGGTCATTTGAGTGTTTACGACAAGTGGTACATATCCGTGGTCATTTGAGTGTTTACTACAAGTGGAACATATACGTGGTCATTTGAGTGTTTACGACAAGTGGAACATATCTGTGGTCAAGTGGTACATATCCGTGGTCATTTGAGTGTTTACGACAAGTGGAAAATATTCGTGGTCATTTGTGTGTTTACGACAAGTGGTACATATCCGTGGTCATTTGAGTGTTAAGGACAAGTGGTACATATCCGTGGTCATTTGAGTGTTTACGACAAGTGGAACATATCCGTGTTCATTTGAGTGTTTACGACAAATGGAACATATCCGTGGTCATTTGTGTGTTTACAACAAGTGGTACATACCCGTGGTCATTTGAGTGTTTACGACAAGTGGTACATATCCGTGGTCATTTGAGTATTTACGACAAGTGGAACATATCCGTGGTCATATGAGTGTTTACGACAAATGGAACATATCCGTGGTCATTTGAGTGTTTACGACAAGTGTTACATATCCGTGGTCATTTGAGTGTTTACGACAAGTAATACATATCCGTGGTCATTTGAGTGTTTACGACAATTTATACATATCCGTGGTCATTTGTGTGTTTACGACAAGTGGTACATATCCGTGGTCATTTGAGTGTTTACGACAAGTGGAACATATCCGTGGTCATTTTAGTGTTTAGGACAAGTGGAACATATCCGTGGTCATTTGAGTGTTTACGACAAGTGGAACATATCCGTGGTCATTTGAGTGTTTACGACAGGTGAAATATATCCGTGGTCATTTGAGTGTTTACGACAAGTGGTACATATCCGTGGTCATTTGAGTGTTTACGACAAGTGGTACATATCCGTAGTCATTTGAGTGTTTTCGACAGGTGGAACATATCCGTGGTCATTTGAGTGTTTACGACAAGTGGAACATATCCGTGGTCTTTTGAGTGTTTACGACAAGTGGAACATATCCATGGTCATTTGAGTGTTTACGACAAGAGGAACATATCCATGGTCATTTAAGTGTTTACGACAAGTGGTACATATCCGTGGTCATTTAAGTGTTTACGACAAGTGGTACATATCCGTGGTCATTTGAGTGTTTACGACAAGTAGTACATATCCGTGGTCATTTGAGTGTTTACGACAAGTGGTACATATCCGTGGTCAGTTGAGTGTTTATGACAAGTGGTACATATCCGTGGTCATCAGGGTGTTTACGACAAGTGGTACATATCCGTGGTCATTTAAGTGTTTACGTCAAGTGGAACATATCCTTGGTCATTTGAGTGTTTACGACAAGTGGAACATATCCGAGGTCATTTGAGTGTTTACGACAAGTGGTACATATCCGTGGTCATTTGATTATTTACGACAAGTGGTACATATCGTGGTCATTTGAGTGTTTACGACAAGTGGAACATATTCGTGGTCATTTGAGTGTTTACGACAAGTGGTACATAGCCGTGGTCATCAGAGTGTTTACGACAAGTGGTACATATCCGTGGTCATTTTAGTGTTTACGACAAGTGGAGCATTTCCGTGGTCATTTGAGTGATTACGACAAGTTATACATATCCGTGGTCATTTGAGTGTTTACGACAAGTAGTAAATATTCGTGGTCATTTGAGTGTTTACAAATGGAACATATCCGTTGTCATTTGAGTGTTTACGACAAGTGGTACATATCCGTGGTCGTTTGAGTGTTTACGACAAGTGGAACATATCCGTGGTCATTTGAGTTATTTCCGACAGGTGGAACATATTCGTGGTCATTTGAGTGTTTACGACAAATGGAACACATCCGTGGTCATTTGAGTGTTTACGACAAGTGGTACATAGCCGTGGTCATCAGAGTGTTTACGACAAGTGGTACATATCCGTGGTCATTTTAGTGTTTACGACAAGTGGAGCATTTCCGTGGTCATTTGAGTGATTACGACAAGTTATACATATCCGTGGTCATTTGAGTGTTTACGACAAGTAGTAAATATTCGTGGTCATTTGAGTGTTTACAAATGGAACATATCCGTTGTCATTTGAGTGTTTACGACAAGTGTTACATATCCGTCGTCATTTGAGTGTTTACGACAAGTAATACATATCCGTGGTCATTTGAGTGTTTACGACAAGTCATACATATCCGTGGTCATTTGTGTGTTTACGACAAGTGGTACATATCCGTGGTCATTTGAGTGTTTACGACAAGTGGAACATATCCGTGGTCATTTGAGTGTTTACGACAGGTGAAATATATCCGTGGTCATTTGAGTGTTTACGACAAGTGGTACATATCCGTGGTCATTTGAGTGTTTACCACAAGTGGTACATATCCGTAGTCATTTGAGTGTTTTCGACAGGTGGAACATATCCGTGGTCATTTGAGTGTTTACGACAAGTGGAACATATCCGTGGTCTTTTGAGTGTTTACGACAAGTGGAACATATCCATGGTCATTTGAGTGTTTACGACAAGAGGAACATATCCATGGTCATTTAAGTGTTTACGACAAGTGGTACATATCCGTGGTCATTTGAGTGTTTACGACAAGTGGTACATATCCGTGGTCATTTGAGTGTTTACGACAAGTAGTACATATCCGTGGTCATTTGAGTGTTTACGACAAGTGGTACATATCCGTGGTCATTTGAGTGTTTACGACAAGTGGTACATATCCGTTGTCATTTGAGTGTTTACGACAAGTGGAACATATCCGTGGTCAGTTGAGTGTTTATGACAAGTGGTACATATCCGTGGTCATCAGGGTGTTTACGACAAGTGGTACATATCCGTGGTCATTTAAGTGTTTACGACAAGTGGTACATATCGTGGTCATTTGAGTGTTTACAACAAGTGGTACATAGCTGTGGTCATTTGAGTGTTTACGACAAGTGGAACATATCCGTGGTCATTTGATTGTTTAGGACAAGTGGAACATATCCGTGGTCATTTGAGTGTTTACGTCAAGTGGAACATATCCTTGGTCATTTGAGTGTTTACGACAAGTGGAACATATCCGAGGTCATTTGAGTGTTTACGACAAGTGGTACATATCCGTGGTCATTTGATTATTTACGACAAGTGGTACATATCGTGGTCATTTGAGTGTTTACGACAAGTGGAACATATTCGTGGTCATTTGAGTGTTTACGACAAGTGGTACATAGCCGTGGTCATCAGAGTGTTTACGACAAGTGGTACATATCCGTGGTCATTTTAGTGTTTACGACAAGTGGAGCATTTCCGTGGTCATTTGAGTGATTACGACAAGTTATACATATCCGTGGTCATTTGAGTGTTTACGACAAGTAGTAAATATTCGTGGTCATTTGAGTGTTTACAAATGGAACATATCCGTTGTCATTTGAGTGTTTACGACAAGTGGTACATATCCGTGGTCGTTTGAGTGTTTACGACAAGTGGAACATATCCGTGGTCATTTGAGTTATTTCCGACAGGTGGAACATATTCGTGGTCATTTGAGTGTTTACGACAAATGGAACACATCCGTGGTCATTTGAGTGTTTACGACAAGTGTTACATATCCGTCGTCATTTGAGTGTTTACGACAAGTAATACATATCCGTGGTCATTTGAGTGTTTACGACAAGTCATACATATCCGTGGTCATTTGTGTGTTTACGACAAGTGGTACATATCCGTGGTCATTTGAGTGTTTACGACAAGTGGAACATATCCGTGGTCATTTTAGTGTTTAGGACAAGTGGAACATATCCGTGGTCATTTGAGTGTTTACGTCAAGTGGAACATATCGAGGTCATTTGAGTGTTTACGACAAGTGGAACATATCCGTGGTCATTTGAGTGTTTACGACAAGTGGTACATATCCGTGGTCATTTGAGTATTTACGACAAGTGGTACATATCCGTGGTCATTTGAGTGTTTACGACAAGTGGAGCATATCCGTGGTCATTTGAGTGTTTACGACAAGTGGTACATATCCGTTGTCATTTGAGTGTTTACGACAAGTAGAACATATCCGTGGTCATTTGAGTGTTTACGACAAGTGGAACATATCCGTGGTCATTTGAGTGTTTACGACAAGTGGTACATAGCCGTGGTCATTTGAGTGTTTACGACAAGTGGAACATATCCGTGGTCATTTGAGTGTTTAGGACAAGTGGAACATATCCGTGGTCATTTGAGTGTTTACGTCAAGTGGAACATATCCATTGTTATTTGAGTGTTTACGACAAGTGGAACATATCTGAGGTCATTTGAGTGTTTACGACAAGTGGTACATATCCGTGATCATTTGAGTATTTACGACAAGTGGTACATATCCGTGGTCATTTGAGTGTTTACGACAAATGGAACATATCCGTGGTCATTTGAGTGTTTACGACAAGTGGAACATATTCGTGGTCATTTGAGTGTTTCCGACAGGTGGAACATATCCGTGGTCATTTGAGTGTTTACGACAAGTCGTACATATCCGTGATCATTTGAGTGTTTACGACAAGTGGTATATATCCGTGGTCATTTGAGTGTTTACGACAAGTGGAAGATATCCGTGGTCATTTGAGTGTTGACGACAAGTGGAACATATACGTGGTCATTTGAGTGTTTACGATAAGTAGAAAATATCCGTGGTCATTTGAGTGTTTACGACAAGTGGAACATATCTGTGGTCATTTGAGTGTTTACGCCAAGTGGTACATATCCGTGGTCATTTGAGTGTTTACGACAAGTGGAAAATATTCGTGGTCATTTGTGTGTTTACGACAAGTGGTACATATCCGAGGTCATTTGAGTGTTAAGGACAAGTGGTACATATCCGTGGTCATTTGAGTGTTTACGACAAGTGGAACATATCCGTGGTCATTTGAGTGTTTACGACAAATGGAACATATCCGTGGTCATTTGTGTGTTTACAACAAGTGGAACATATCCGTGGTCATTTGAGTGTTTACGACAAGTGGTACATATCCGTGGTCATTTGAGTATTTACGACAAGTGGAACATATCCGTGGTCATTTGAGTGTTTACGACAAATGGAACATATCCGTGGTCATTTGAGTGTTTACGACAAGTGTTACATATCCGTGGTCATTTGAGTGTTTACGACAAGTAATACATATCCGTGGTCATTTGAGTGTTTACGACAAGTGGTACATATTCGTGGTCATTTGAGTGTTTACGACAAGTGGAACATATCGTGGTCATTATAGTGTTTAGGACAAGTGGAACATATCCGTGGTCATTTGAGTGTTTACGTCAAGTGGAACATATCGAGGTCATTTGAGTGTTTACGACAAGTGGAACATATCCGTGGTCATTTGAGTGTTTACGACAAGTGGAACATATCCGTGGTCATTTGAGTGTTTACGACAAGTGGAACATATCCGTGGTCATTTGAGTGTTTACGACAGGTGAAATATATCCGTGGTCATTTGAGTGTTTACGACAAGTGGAACATATCCGTGGTCATTTGATTGTTTATGAAAAGTGGTACATATCCGTGGTCATCAGAGTGTTTACGACAAGTGGTACATATCCGTGGTCATTTGAGTGTTTACAACAAGTGGAGGATATCCGTGGTCATTTGAGTGTTTACGACAAGTGGTACATATCCGTGGTCATTTGAGTGTTTACTACAAGTGGAACATATACGTGGTCATTTGAGTGTTTACGACAAGTGGAACATATCTGTGGTCAAGTGGTACATATCCGTGGTCATTTGAGTGTTTACGACAAGTGGAAAATATTCGTGGTCATTTGTGTGTTTACGACAAGTGGTACATATCCGTGGTCATTTGAGTGTTAAGGACAAGTGGTACATATCCGTGGTCATTTGAGTGTTTACGACAAGTGGAACATATCCGTGTTCATTTGAGTGTTTACGACAAATGGAACATATCCGTGGTCATTTGTGTGTTTACAACAAGTGGTACATACCCGTGGTCATTTGAGTGTTTACGACAAGTGGTACATATCCGTGGTCATTTGAGTATTTACGACAAGTGGAACATATCCGTGGTCATATGAGTGTTTACGACAAATGGAACATATCCGTGGTCATTTGAGTGTTTACGACAAGTGTTACATATCCGTGGTCATTTGAGTGTTTACGACAAGTAATACATATCCGTGGTCATTTGAGTGTTTACGACAATTTATACATATCCGTGGTCATTTGTGTGTTTACGACAAGTGGTACATATCCGTGGTCATTTGAGTGTTTACGACAAGTGGAACATATCCGTGGTCATTTTAGTGTTTAGGACAAGTGGAACATATCCGTGGTCATTTGAGTGTTTACGACAAGTGGAACATATCCGTGGTCATTTGAGTGTTTACGACAGGTGAAATATATCCGTGGTCATTTGAGTGTTTACGACAAGTGGTACATATCCGTGGTCATTTGAGTGTTTACGACAAGTGGTACATATCCGTAGTCATTTGAGTGTTTTCGACAGGTGGAACATATCCGTGGTCATTTGAGTGTTTACGACAAGTGGAACATATCCGTGGTCTTTTGAGTGTTTACGACAAGTGGAACATATCCATGGTCATTTGAGTGTTTACGACAAGAGGAACATATCCATGGTCATTTAAGTGTTTACGACAAGTGGTACATATCCGTGGTCATTTAAGTGTTTACGACAAGTGGTACATATCCGTGGTCATTTGAGTGTTTACGACAAGTAGTACATATCCGTGGTCATTTGAGTGTTTACGACAAGTGGTACATATCCGTGGTCAGTTGAGTGTTTATGACAAGTGGTACATATCCGTGGTCATCAGGGTGTTTACGACAAGTGGTACATATCCGTGGTCATTTAAGTGTTTACGTCAAGTGGAACATATCCTTGGTCATTTGAGTGTTTACGACAAGTGGAACATATCCGAGGTCATTTGAGTGTTTACGACAAGTGGTACATATCCGTGGTCATTTGATTATTTACGACAAGTGGTACATATCGTGGTCATTTGAGTGTTTACGACAAGTGGAACATATTCGTGGTCATTTGAGTGTTTACGACAAGTGGTACATAGCCGTGGTCATCAGAGTGTTTACGACAAGTGGTACATATCCGTGGTCATTTTAGTGTTTACGACAAGTGGAGCATTTCCGTGGTCATTTGAGTGATTACGACAAGTTATACATATCCGTGGTCATTTGAGTGTTTACGACAAGTAGTAAATATTCGTGGTCATTTGAGTGTTTACAAATGGAACATATCCGTTGTCATTTGAGTGTTTACGACAAGTGGTACATATCCGTGGTCGTTTGAGTGTTTACGACAAGTGGAACATATCCGTGGTCATTTGAGTTATTTCCGACAGGTGGAACATATTCGTGGTCATTTGAGTGTTTACGACAAATGGAACACATCCGTGGTCATTTGAGTGTTTACGACAAGTGGTACATAGCCGTGGTCATCAGAGTGTTTACGACAAGTGGTACATATCCGTGGTCATTTTAGTGTTTACGACAAGTGGAGCATTTCCGTGGTCATTTGAGTGATTACGACAAGTTATACATATCCGTGGTCATTTGAGTGTTTACGACAAGTAGTAAATATTCGTGGTCATTTGAGTGTTTACAAATGGAACATATCCGTTGTCATTTGAGTGTTTACGACAAGTGTTACATATCCGTCGTCATTTGAGTGTTTACGACAAGTAATACATATCCGTGGTCATTTGAGTGTTTACGACAAGTCATACATATCCGTGGTCATTTGTGTGTTTACGACAAGTGGTACATATCCGTGGTCATTTGAGTGTTTACGACAAGTGGAACATATCCGTGGTCATTTGAGTGTTTACGACAGGTGAAATATATCCGTGGTCATTTGAGTGTTTACGACAAGTGGTACATATCCGTGGTCATTTGAGTGTTTACCACAAGTGGTACATATCCGTAGTCATTTGAGTGTTTTCGACAGGTGGAACATATCCGTGGTCATTTGAGTGTTTACGACAAGTGGAACATATCCGTGGTCTTTTGAGTGTTTACGACAAGTGGAACATATCCATGGTCATTTGAGTGTTTACGACAAGAGGAACATATCCATGGTCATTTAAGTGTTTACGACAAGTGGTACATATCCGTGGTCATTTGAGTGTTTACGACAAGTGGTACATATCCGTGGTCATTTGAGTGTTTACGACAAGTAGTACATATCCGTGGTCATTTGAGTGTTTACGACAAGTGGTACATATCCGTGGTCATTTGAGTGTTTACGACAAGTGGTACATATCCGTTGTCATTTGAGTGTTTACGACAAGTGGAACATATCCGTGGTCAGTTGAGTGTTTATGACAAGTGGTACATATCCGTGGTCATCAGGGTGTTTACGACAAGTGGTACATATCCGTGGTCATTTAAGTGTTTACGACAAGTGGTACATATCGTGGTCATTTGAGTGTTTACAACAAGTGGTACATAGCTGTGGTCATTTGAGTGTTTACGACAAGTGGAACATATCCGTGGTCATTTGATTGTTTAGGACAAGTGGAACATATCCGTGGTCATTTGAGTGTTTACGTCAAGTGGAACATATCCTTGGTCATTTGAGTGTTTACGACAAGTGGAACATACCCGAGGTCATTTGAGTGTTTACGACAAGTGGTACATATCCGTGGTCATTTGATTATTTACGACAAGTGGTACATATCGTGGTCATTTGAGTGTTTACGACAAGTGGAACATATTCGTGGTCATTTGAGTGTTTACGACAAGTGGTACATAGCCGTGGTCATCAGAGTGTTTACGACAAGTGGTACATATCCGTGGTCATTTTAGTGTTTACGACAAGTGGAGCATTTCCGTGGTCATTTGAGTGATTACGACAAGTTATACATATCCGTGGTCATTTGAGTGTTTACGACAAGTAGTAAATATTCGTGGTCATTTGAGTGTTTACAAATGGAACATATCCGTTGTCATTTGAGTGTTTACGACAAGTGGTACATATCCGTGGTCGTTTGAGTGTTTACGACAAGTGGAACATATCCGTGGTCATTTGAGTTATTTCCGACAGGTGGAACATATTCGTGGTCATTTGAGTGTTTACGACAAATGGAACACATCCGTGGTCATTTGAGTGTTTACGACAAGTGTTACATATCCGTCGTCATTTGAGTGTTTACGACAAGTAATACATATCCGTGGTCATTTGAGTGTTTACGACAAGTCATACATATCCGTGGTCATTTGTGTGTTTACGACAAGTGGTACATATCCGTGGTCATTTGAGTGTTTACGACAAGTGGAACATATCCGTGGTCATTTTAGTGTTTAGGACAAGTGGAACATATCCGTGGTCATTTGAGTGTTTACGTCAAGTGGAACATATCGAGGTCATTTGAGTGTTTACGACAAGTGGAACATATCCGTGGTCATTTGAGTGTTTACGACAAGTGGTACATATCCGTGGTCATTTGAGTATTTACGACAAGTGGTACATATCCGTGGTCATTTGAGTGTTTACGACAAGTGGAGCATATCCGTGGTCATTTGAGTGTTTACGACAAGTGGTACATATCCGTTGTCATTTGAGTGTTTACGACAAGTAGAACATATCCGTGGTCATTTGAGTGTTTACGACAAGTGGAACATATCCGTGGTCATTTGAGTGTTTACGACAAGTGGTACATAGCCGTGGTCATTTGAGTGTTTACGACAAGTGGAACATATCCGTGGTCATTTGAGTGTTTAGGACAAGTGGAACATATCCGTGGTCATTTGAGTGTTTACGTCAAGTGGAACATATCCATTGTTATTTGAGTGTTTACGACAAGTGGAACATATCTGAGGTCATTTGAGTGTTTACGACAAGTGGTACATATCCGTGATCATTTGAGTATTTACGACAAGTGGTACATATCCGTGGTCATTTGAGTGTTTACGACAAATGGAACATATCCGTGGTCATTTGAGTGTTTACGACAAGTGGAACATATTCGTGGTCATTTGAGTGTTTCCGACAGGTGGAACATATCCGTGGTCATTTGAGTGTTTACGACAAGTCGTACATATCCGTGATCATTTGAGTGTTTACGACAAGTGGTATATATCCGTGGTCATTTGAGTGTTTACGACAAGTGGAAGATATCCGTGGTCATTTGAGTGTTGACGACAAGTGGAACATATACGTGGTCATTTGAGTGTTTACGATAAGTAGAAAATATCCGTGGTCATTTGAGTGTTTACGACAAGTGGAACATATCTGTGGTCATTTGAGTGTTTACGCCAAGTGGTACATATCCGTGGTCATTTGAGTGTTTACGACAAGTGGAAAATATTCGTGGTCATTTGTGTGTTTACGACAAGTGGTACATATCCGAGGTCATTTGAGTGTTAAGGACAAGTGGTACATATCCGTGGTCATTTGAGTGTTTACGACAAGTGGAACATATCCGTGGTCATTTGAGTGTTTACGACAAATGGAACATATCCGTGGTCATTTGTGTGTTTACAACAAGTGGAACATATCCGTGGTCATTTGAGTGTTTACGACAAGTGGTACATATCCGTGGTCATTTGAGTATTTACGACAAGTGGAACATATCCGTGGTCATTTGAGTGTTTACGACAAATGGAACATATCCGTGGTCATTTGAGTGTTTACGACAAGTGTTACATATCCGTGGTCATTTGAGTGTTTACGACAAGTAATACATATCCGTGGTCATTTGAGTGTTTACGACAAGTGGTACATATTCGTGGTCATTTGAGTGTTTACGACAAGTGGAACATATCGTGGTCATTATAGTGTTTAGGACAAGTGGAACATATCCGTGGTCATTTGAGTGTTTACGTCAAGTGGAACATATCGAGGTCATTTGAGTGTTTACGACAAGTGGAACATATCCGTGGTCATTTGAGTGTTTACGACAAGTGGAACATATCCGTGGTCATTTGAGTGTTTACGACAAGTGGAACATATCCGTGGTCATTTGAGTGTTTACGACAGGTGAAATATATCCGTGGTCATTTGAGTGTTTACGACAAGTGGTACATATCCGTGGTCATTTGAGTGTTTACGACAAGTGGTACATATCTGTAGTCATTTGAGTGTTTTCGACAGGTGGAACATATCCGTGGTCATTTGAGTGTTTACGACAAGTGGAACATATCCGTGGTCATTTGAGTGTTTACGACAAGAGGAACATATCCATGGTCATTTAAGTGTTTTCGACAAGTGGTACATATCCGTGGTCATTTGAGTGTTTACGACAAGTGGTACATATCCGTGGTCATTTGAGTGTTTACGACAAGTAGTACATATCCGTGGTCATTTGAGTGTTTACGACAAGTGGTACATATCCGTTGTCATTTGAGTGTTTACGACAAGTGGAACATATCCGTGGTCATTTGAGTGTTTACGACAAGTGGAACATATCCGTGGTCATTTGAGTGTTTACGACAAGTGGAACATATCCGTGGTCTTTTGAGTGTTGACGACAAGTGGAACATATACGTGGTCATTTGAGTGTTTACGATAAGTAGAACATATCCGTGGTCATTTGAGTGTTTACGACAAGTGGTACATATCCGTGTTTACGTCAAGTGGTACATATCCGTGGTCATTTGAGTGTTTACGACAAACGGTACATATCCGTTGTCATTTGAGTGTTTACGACAAGTGGAACATATCCGTGGTCATTTGATTGTTTATGAAAAGTGGTACATATCCGTGGTCATCAGAGTGTTTACGACAAGTGGTACATATCCGTGGTCATTTGAGTGTTTACAACAAGTGGAGGATATCCGTGGTCATTTGAGTGTTTACGACAAGTGGTACATATCCGTGGTCATTTGAGTGTTTACGACAAGTGGAAAATATTCGTGGTCATTTGTGTGTTTACGACAAGTGGTACATATCCGTGGTCATTTGAGTGTTAAGGACAAGTGGTACATATCCGTGGTCATTTGAGTGTTTACGACAAGTGGAACATATCCGTGGTCATTTGAGTGTTTACGACAAATGGAACATATCCGTGGTCATTTGTGTGTTTACAACAAGTGGAACATATCCGTAGTCATTTGAGTGTTTACGACAAGTGGTACATATCCGTGGTCATTTGAGTATTTACGACAAGTGGAACATATCCGTGGTCATTTGAGTGTTTACGACAAATGGAACATATCCGTGGTCATTTGAGTGTTTACGACAAGTGTTACATATCCGTGGTCATTTGAGTGTTTACGACAAGTAATACATATCCGTGGTCATTTGAGTGTTTACGACAAGTGGTACATATTCGTGGTCATTTGAGTGTTTACGACAAGTGGAACATATCGTGGTCATTATAGTGTTTAGGACAAGTGGAACATATCCGTGGTCATTTGAGTGTTTACGTCAAGTGGAACATATCGAGGTCATTTGAGTGTTTACGACAAGTGGAACATATCCGTGGTCATTTGAGTGTTTACGACAAGTGGAACATATCCGTGGTCATTTGAGTGTTTACGACAAGTGGAACATATCCGTGGTCATTTGAGTGTTTACGACAGGTGAAATATATCCGTGGTCATTTGAGTGTTTACGACAAGTGGTACATATCCGTGGTCATTTGAGTGTTTACGACAAGTGGTACATATCTGTAGTCATTTGAGTGTTTTCGACAGGTGGAACATATCCGTGGTCATTTGAGTGTTTACGACAAGTGGAACATATCCGTGGTCTTTTGAGTGTTTACGACAAGTGGAACATATCCATGGTCATTTGAGTGTTTACGACAAGAGGAACATATCCATGGTCATTTAAGTGTTTACGACAAGTGGTACATATCCGTGGTCATTTGAGTGTTTACGACAAGTGGTACATATCCGTGGTCATTTGAGTGTTTACGACAAGTAGTACATATCCGTGGTCATTTGAGTGTTTACGACAAGTGGTACATATCCGTGGTCATTTGAGTGTTTACGACAAGTGGTACATATCCGTTGTCATTTGAGTGTTTACGACAAGTGGAACATATCCGTGGTCATTTGAGTGTTTACGACAAGTGGAACATATCCGTGGTCATTTGAGTGTTTACGACAAGTGGAACATATCCGTGGTCATTTGAGTGTTTACGACAGGTGAAATATATCCGTGGTCATTTGAGTGTTTACGACAAGTGGTACATATCCGTGGTCATTTGAGTGTTTACGACAAGTGGAACATATCCGTGGTCATTTGAGTGTTTACGACAAGTGGAACATATCCGTGGTCATTTGAGTGTTTACGACAGGTGAAATATATCCGTGGTCATTTGAGTGTTTACGACAAGTGGTACATATCCGTGGTCATTTGAGTGTTTACGACAAGTGGTACATATCCGTAGTCATTTGAGTGTTTTCGACAGGTGAAACATATCCGTGGTCATTAGAGTGTTTACGACAAGTGGGACATATCCGTGGTCTTTTGAGTGTTGACGACAAGTGGAACATATACGTGGTCATTTGAGTGTTTACGATAAGTAGAACATATCCGTGGTCATTTGAGTGTTTACGACAAGTGGTACATATCCGTGTTTACGACAAGTGGTACATATCCGTGGTCATTTGAGTGTTTACGACAAACGGTACATATCCGTTGTCATTTGAGTGTTTACGACAAGTGGAACATATCCGTGGTCATTTGATTGTTTATGAAAAGTGGTACATATCCGTGGTCATCAGAGTGTTTACGACAAGTGGTACATATCCGTGGTCATTTGAGTGTTTACAACAAGTGGAGGATATCCGTGGTCATTTGAGTGTTTACGACAAGTGGTACATATCCATGGTCATTTGAGTGTTTACGACAAGTGGAAAATATTCGTGGTCATTTGTGTGTTTACGACAAGTGGTACATATCCGTGGTCATTTGAGTGTTAAGGACAAGTGGTACATATCCGTGGTCATTTGAGTGTTTACGACAAATGGAAAATATCCGTGGTCATTTGTGTGTTTACAACAAGTGGAACATATCCGTAGTCATTTGAGTGTTTACGACAAGTGGTACATATCCGTGGTCATTTGAGTATTTACGACAAGTGGAACATATCCGTGGTCATTTGAGTGTTTACGACAAATGGAACATATCCGTGGTCATTTGAGTGTTTACGACAAGTGTTACATATCCGTGGTCATTTGAGTGTTTACGACAAGTAATACATATCCGTGGTCATTTGAGTGTTTACGACAAGTGGTACATATTCGTGGTCATTTGAGTGTTTACGACAAGTGGAACATATCGTGGTCATTATAGTGTTTAGGACAAGTGGAACATATCCGTGGTCATTTGAGTGTTTACGTCAAGTGGAACATATCGAGGTCATTTGAGTGTTTACGACAAGTGGAACATATCCGTGGTCATTTGAGTGTTTACGACAAGTGGAACATATCCGTGGTCATTTGAGTGTTTACGACAAGTGGAACATATCCGTGGTCATTTGAGTGTTTACGACAGGTGAAATATATCCGTGGTCATTTGAGTGTTTACGACAAGTGGTACATATCCGTGGTCATTTGAGTGTTTACGACAAGTGGTACATATCTGTAGTCATTTGAGTGTTTTCGACAGGTGGAACATATCCGTGGTCATTTGAGTGTTTACGACAAGTGGAACATATCCGTGGTCTTTTGAGTGTTTACGACAAGTGGAACATATCCATGGTCATTTGAGTGTTTACGACAAGAGGAACATATCCATGGTCATTTAAGTGTTTACGACAAGTGGTACATATCCGTGGTCATTTGAGTGTTTACGACAAGTGGTACATATCCGTGGTCATTTGAGTGTTTACGACAAGTAGTACATATCCGTGGTCATTTGAGTGTTTACGACAAGTGGTACATATCCGTGGTCATTTGAGTGTTTACGACAAGTGGTACATATCCGTTGTCATTTGAGTGTTTACGACAAGTGGAACATATCCGTGGTCATTTGAGTGTTTACGACAAGTGGAACATATCCGTGGTCATTTGAGTGTTTACGACAAGTGGAACATATCCGTGGTCATTTGAGTGTTTACGACAGGTGAAATATATCCGTGGTCATTTGAGTGTTTACGACAAGTGGTACATATCCGTGGTCATTTGAGTGTTTACGACAAGTGGTACATATCCGTAGTCATTTGAGTGTTTTCGACAGGTGAAACATATCCGTGGTCATTAGAGTGTTTACGACAAGTGGAACATATCCGTGGTCTTTTGAGTGTTTACGACAAGTGGAACATATCCATGGTCATTTGAGTGTTTACGACAAGAGGAACATATCCATGGTCATTTAAGTGTTTACGACAAGTGGTACATATCCGTGGTCATTTGAGTGTTGACGACAAGTGGGACATATCCGTGGTCATTTGAGTGTTGACGACAAGTAGTACATATCCGTGGTCATTTGAGTGTTTACGACAAGTGGTACATATCCGTGGTCATTTGAGTGTTTACGACAAGTGGTACATATCCGTTGTCATTTGAGTGTTTACGACAAGTGGAACATATCCGTGGTCATTTGAGTGTTTATGACAAGTGGTACATATCCGTGGTCATCAGGGTGTTTACGACAAGTGGTACCTATCCGTGGTCATTTAAGTGTTTACGAGAAGTGGAGCATATCCGTGGTCATTTGAGTGTTTACGACAAGTGGTACATATCCGTGGTCATTTGAGTGTTTACGACAAGTAGAACATATCCGTGGTCATTTGAGTGTTTACGACAAGTGGAACATATCCGTGGTCATTTGAGTGTTTACAACAAGTGGTACATAGCTGTGGTCATTTGAGTGTTTACGACAAGTGGAACATATCCGTGGTCATTTGAGTGTTTAGGACAAATGGAACATATCCGTGGTCATTTGAGTGTTTACGACAAGTGGTACATATCCGTGGTCATTTGATTATTTACGACAAGTGGTACATATCGTGGTCATTTGAGTGTTTACGACAAGTGGAACATATTCGTGGTCATTTGAGTGTTTACGACAAGTGGTACATAGCCGTGGTCATCAGAGTGTTTACGACAAGTGGTACATATCCGTGGTCATTTTAGTGTTTACGACAAGTGGAGCATTTCCGTGGTCATTTGAGTGATTACGACAAGTTATACATATCCGTGGTCATTTGAGTGTTTACAACAAGTAGTAAATATTCGTGGTCATTTGAGTGTTTACAAATGGAACATATCCGTTGTCATTTGAGTGTTTACGACAAGTGGTACATATCCGTGGTCGTTTGAGTGTTTACGACAAGTGGAACATATCCGTGGTCGTTTGAGTGTTTACGACAAGTGGAACATATCCGTGGTCATTTGAGTTATTTCCGACAGGTGGAACATATTCGTGGTCATTTGAGTGTTTACGACAAATGGAACACATCCGTGGTCATTTGAGTGTTTACGACAAGTGGTACATAGCCGTGGTCATCAGAGTGTTTACGACAAGTGGTACATATCCGTGGTCATTTTAGTGTTTACGACAAGTGGAGCATTTCCGTGGTCATTTGAGTGATTACGACAAGTTATACATATCCGTGGTCATTTGAGTGTTTACGACAAGTAGTAAATATTCGTGGTCATTTGAGTGTTTACAAATGGAACATATCCGTTGTCATTTGAGTGTTTACGACAAGTGTTACATATCCGTCGTCATTTGAGTGTTTACGACAAGTAATACATATCCGTGGTCATTTGAGTGTTTACGACAAGTCATACATATCCGTGGTCATTTGTGTGTTTACGACAAGTGGTACATATCCGTGGTCATTTGAGTGTTTACGACAAGTGGAACATATCCGTGGTCATTTGAGTGTTTACGACAGGTGAAATATATCCGTGGTCATTTGAGTGTTTACGACAAGTGGTACATATCCGTGGTCATTTGAGTGTTTACCACAAGTGGTACATATCCGTAGTCATTTGAGTGTTTTCGACAGGTGGAACATATCCGTGGTCATTTGAGTGTTTACGACAAGTGGAACATATCCGTGGTCTTTTGAGTGTTTACGACAAGTGGAACATATCCATGGTCATTTGAGTGTTTACGACAAGAGGAACATATCCATGGTCATTTAAGTGTTTACGACAAGTGGTACATATCCGTGGTCATTTGAGTGTTTACGACAAGTGGTACATATCCGTGGTCATTTGAGTGTTTACGACAAGTAGTACATATCCGTGGTCATTTGAGTGTTTACGACAAGTGGTACATATCCGTGGTCATTTGAGTGTTTACGACAAGTGGTACATATCCGTTGTCATTTGAGTGTTTACGACAAGTGGAACATATCCGTGGTCAGTTGAGTGTTTATGACAAGTGGTACATATCCGTGGTCATCAGGGTGTTTACGACAAGTGGTACATATCCGTGGTCATTTAAGTGTTTACGACAAGTGGTACATATCGTGGTCATTTGAGTGTTTACAACAAGTGGTACATAGCTGTGGTCATTTGAGTGTTTACGACAAGTGGAACATATCCGTGGTCATTTGATTGTTTAGGACAAGTGGAACATATCCGTGGTCATTTGAGTGTTTACGTCAAGTGGAACATATCCTTGGTCATTTGAGTGTTTACGACAAGTGGAACATATCCGAGGTCATTTGAGTGTTTACGACAAGTGGTACATATCCGTGGTCATTTGATTATTTACGACAAGTGGTACATATCGTGGTCATTTGAGTGTTTACGACAAGTGGAACATATTCGTGGTCATTTGAGTGTTTACGACAAGTGGTACATAGCCGTGGTCATCAGAGTGTTTACGACAAGTGGTACATATCCGTGGTCATTTTAGTGTTTACGACAAGTGGAGCATTTCCGTGGTCATTTGAGTGATTACGACAAGTTATACATATCCGTGGTCATTTGAGTGTTTACGACAAGTAGTAAATATTCGTGGTCATTTGAGTGTTTACAAATGGAACATATCCGTTGTCATTTGAGTGTTTACGACAAGTGGTACATATCCGTGGTCGTTTGAGTGTTTACGACAAGTGGAACATATCCGTGGTCATTTGAGTTATTTCCGACAGGTGGAACATATTCGTGGTCATTTGCGTGTTTACGACAAATGGAACACATCCGTGGTCATTTGAGTGTTTACGACAAGTGTTACATATCCGTCGTCATTTGAGTGTTTACGACAAGTAATACATATCCGTGGTCATTTGAGTGTTTACGACAAGTCATACATATCCGTGGTCATTTGTGTGTTTACGACAAGTGGTACATATCCGTGGTCATTTGAGTGTTTACGACAAGTGGAACATATCCGTGGTCATTTTAGTGTTTAGGACAAGTGGAACATATCCGTGGTCATTTGAGTGTTTACGTCAAGTGGAACATATCGAGGTCATTTGAGTGTTTACGACAAGTGGAACATATCCGTGGTCATTTGAGTGTTTACGACAAGTGGTACATATCCGTGGTCATTTGAGTATTTACGACAAGTGGTACATATCCGTGGTCATTTGAGTGTTTACGACAAGTGGAGCATATCCGTGGTCATTTGAGTGTTTACGACAAGTGGTACATATCCGTTGTCATTTGAGTGTTTACGACAAGTAGAACATATCCGTGGTCATTTGAGTGTTTACGACAAGTGGAACATATCCGTGGTCATTTGAGTGTTTACGACAAGTGGTACACAGCCGTGGTCATTTGAGTGTTTACGACAAGTGGAACATATCCGTGGTCATTTGAGTGTTTAGGACAAGTGGAACATATCCGTGGTCATTTGAGTGTTTACGTCAAGTGGAACATATCCATTGTTATTTGAGTGTTTACGACAAGTGGAACATATCTGAGGTCATTTGAGTGTTTACGACAAGTGGTACATATCCGTGATCATTTGAGTATTTACGACAAGTGGTACATATCCGTGGTCATTTGAGTGTTTACGACAAATGGAACATATCCGTGGTCATTTGAGTGTTTACGACAAGTGGAACATATTCGTGGTCATTTGAGTGTTTCCGACAGGTGGAACATATCCGTGGTCATTTGAGTGTTTACGACAAGTCGTACATATCCGTGATCATTTGAGTGTTTACGACAAGTGGTATATATCCGTGGTCATTTGAGTGTTTACGACAAGTGGAAGATATCCGTGGTCATTTGAGTGTTGACGACAAGTGGAACATATACGTGGTCATTTGAGTGTTTACGATAAGTAGAAAATATCCGTGGTCATTTGAGTGTTTACGACAAGTGGAACATATCTGTGGTCATTTGAGTGTTTACGCCAAGTGGTACATATCCGTGGTCATTTGAGTGTTTACGACAAGTGGAAAATATTCGTGGTCATTTGTGTGTTTACGACAAGTGGTACATATCCGAGGTCATTTGAGTGTTAAGGACAAGTGGTACATATCCGTGGTCATTTGAGTGTTTACGACAAGTGGAACATATCCGTGGTCATTTGAGTGTTTACGACAAATGGAACATATCCGTGGTCATTTGTGTGTTTACAACAAGTGGAACATATCCGTGGTCATTTGAGTGTTTACGACAAGTGGTACATATCCGTGGTCATTTGAGTATTTACGACAAGTGGAACATATCCGTGGTCATTTGAGTGTTTACGACAAATGGAACATATCCGTGGTCATTTGAGTGTTTACGACAAGTGTTACATATCCGTGGTCATTTGAGTGTTTACGACAAGTAATACATATCCGTGGTCATTTGAGTGTTTACGACAAGTGGTACATATTCGTGGTCATTTGAGTGTTTACGACAAGTGGAACATATCGTGGTCATTATAGTGTTTAGGACAAGTGGAACATATCCGTGGTCATTTGAGTGTTTACGTCAAGTGGAACATATCGAGGTCATTTGAGTGTTTACGACAAGTGGAACATATCCGTGGTCATTTGAGTGTTTACGACAAGTGGAACATATCCGTGGTCATTTGAGTGTTTACGACAAGTGGAACATATCCGTGGTCATTTGAGTGTTTACGACAGGTGAAATATATCCGTGGTCATTTGAGTGTTTACGACAAGTGGTACATATCCGTGGTCATTTGAGTGTTTACGACAAGTGGTACATATCTGTAGTCATTTGAGTGTTTTCGACAGGTGGAACATATCCGTGGTCATTTGAGTGTTTACGACAAGTGGAACATATCCGTGGTCATTTGAGTGTTTACGACAAGAGGAACATATCCATGGTCATTTAAGTGTTTTCGACAAGTGGTACATATCCGTGGTCATTTGAGTGTTTACGACAAGTGGTACATATCCGTGGTCATTTGAGTGTTTACGACAAGTAGTACATATCCGTGGTCATTTGAGTGTTTACGACAAGTGGTACATATCCGTTGTCATTTGAGTGTTTACGACAAGTGGAACATATCCGTGGTCATTTGAGTGTTTACGACAAGTGGAACATATCCGTGGTCATTTGAGTGTTTACGACAAGTGGAACATATCCGTGGTCTTTTGAGTGTTGACGACAAGTGGAACATATACGTGGTCATTTGAGTGTTTACGATAAGTAGAACATATCCGTGGTCATTTGAGTGTTTACGACAAGTGGTACATATCCGTGTTTACGTCAAGTGGTACATATCCGTGGTCATTTGAGTGTTTACGACAAACGGTACATATCCGTTGTCATTTGAGTGTTTACGACAAGTGGAACATATCCGTGGTCATTTGATTGTTTATGAAAAGTGGTACATATCCGTGGTCATCAGAGTGTTTACGACAAGTGGTACATATCCGTGGTCATTTGAGTGTTTACAACAAGTGGAGGATATCCGTGGTCATTTGAGTGTTTACGACAAGTGGTACATATCCGTGGTCATTTGAGTGTTTACGACAAGTGGAAAATATTCGTGGTCATTTGTGTGTTTACGACAAGTGGTACATATCCGTGGTCATTTGAGTGTTAAGGACAAGTGGTACATATCCGTGGTCATTTGAGTGTTTACGACAAGTGGAACATATCCGTGGTCATTTGAGTGTTTACGACAAATGGAACATATCCGTGGTCATTTGTGTGTTTACAACAAGTGGAACATATCCGTAGTCATTTGAGTGTTTACGACAAGTGGTACATATCCGTGGTCATTTGAGTATTTACGACAAGTGGAACATATCCGTGGTCATTTGAGTGTTTACGACAAATGGAACATATCCGTGGTCATTTGAGTGTTTACGACAAGTGTTACATATCCGTGGTCATTTGAGTGTTTACGACAAGTAATACATATCCGTGGTCATTTGAGTGTTTACGACAAGTGGTACATATTCGTGGTCATTTGAGTGTTTACGACAAGTGGAACATATCGTGGTCATTATAGTGTTTAGGACAAGTGGAACATATCCGTGGTCATTTGAGTGTTTACGTCAAGTGGAACATATCGAGGTCATTTGAGTGTTTACGACAAGTGGAACATATCCGTGGTCATTTGAGTGTTTTCGACAAGTGGAACATATCCGTGGTCATTTGAGTGTTTACGACAAGTGGAACATATCCGTGGTCATTTGAGTGTTTACGACAGGTGAAATATATCCGTGGTCATTTGAGTGTTTACGACAAGTGGTACATATCCGTGGTCATTTGAGTGTTTACGACAAGTGGTACATATCTGTAGTCATTTGAGTGTTTTCGACAGGTGGAACATATCCGTGGTCATTTGAGTGTTTACGACAAGTGGAACATATCCGTGGTCTTTTGAGTGTTTACGACAAGTGGAACATATCCATGGTCATTTGAGTGTTTACGACAAGAGGAACATATCCATGGTCATTTAAGTGTTTACGACAAGTGGTACATATCCGTGGTCATTTGAGTGTTTACGACAAGTGGTACATATCCGTGGTCATTTGAGTGTTTACGACAAGTAGTACATATCCGTGGTCATTTGAGTGTTTACGACAAGTGGTACATATCCGTGGTCATTTGAGTGTTTACGACAAGTGGTACATATCCGTTGTCATTTGAGTGTTTACGACAAGTGGAACATATCCGTGGTCATTTGAGTGTTTACGACAAGTGGAACATATCCGTGGTCATTTGAGTGTTTACGACAAGTGGAACATATCCGTGGTCATTTGAGTGTTTACGACAGGTGAAATATATCCGTGGTCATTTGAGTGTTTACGACAAGTGGTACATATCCGTGGTCATTTGAGTGTTTACGACAAGTGGAACATATCCGTGGTCATTTGAGTGTTTACGACAAGTGGAACATATCCGTGGTCATTTGAGTGTTTACGACAGGTGAAATATATCCGTGGTCATTTGAGTGTTTACGACAAGTGGTACATATCCGTGGTCATTTGAGTGTTTACGACAAGTGGTACATATCCGTAGTCATTTGAGTGTTTTCGACAGGTGAAACATATCCGTGGTCATTAGAGTGTTTACGACAAGTGGGACATATCCGTGGTCTTTTGAGTGTTGACGACAAGTGGAACATATACGTGGTCATTTGAGTGTTTACGATAAGTAGAACATATCCGTGGTCATTTGAGTGTTTACGACAAGTGGTACATATCCGTGTTTACGACAAGTGGTACATATCCGTGGTCATTTGAGTGTTTACGACAAACGGTACATATCCGTTGTCATTTGAGTGTTTACGACAAGTGGAACATATCCGTGGTCATTTGATTGTTTATGAAAAGTGGTACATATCCGTGGTCATCAGAGTGTTTACGACAAGTGGTACATATCCGTGGTCATTTGAGTGTTTACAACAAGTGGAGGATATCCGTGGTCATTTGAGTGTTTACGACAAGTGGTACATATCCATGGTCATTTGAGTGTTTACGACAAGTGGAAAATATTCGTGGTCATTTGTGTGTTTACGACAAGTGGTACATATCCGTGGTCATTTGAGTGTTAAGGACAAGTGGTACATATCCGTGGTCATTTGAGTGTTTACGACAAATGGAAAATATCCGTGGTCATTTGTGTGTTTACAACAAGTGGAACATATCCGTAGTCATTTGAGTGTTTACGACAAGTGGTACATATCCGTGGTCATTTGAGTATTTACGACAAGTGGAACATATCCGTGGTCATTTGAGTGTTTACGACAAATGGAACATATCCGTGGTCATTTGAGTGTTTACGACAAGTGTTACATATCCGTGGTCATTTGAGTGTTTACGACAAGTAATACATATCCGTGGTCATTTGAGTGTTTACGACAAGTGGTACATATTCGTGGTCATTTGAGTGTTTACGACAAGTGGAACATATCGTGGTCATTATAGTGTTTAGGACAAGTGGAACATATCCGTGGTCATTTGAGTGTTTACGTCAAGTGGAACATATCGAGGTCATTTGAGTGTTTACGACAAGTGGAACATATCCGTGGTCATTTGAGTGTTTACGACAAGTGGAACATATCCGTGGTCATTTGAGTGTTTACGACAAGTGGAACATATCCGTGGTCATTTGAGTGTTTACGACAGGTGAAATATATCCGTGGTCATTTGAGTGTTTACGACAAGTGGTACATATCCGTGGTCATTTGAGTGTTTACGACAAGTGGTACATATCTGTAGTCATTTGAGTGTTTTCGACAGGTGGAACATATCCGTGGTCATTTGAGTGTTTACGACAAGTGGAACATATCCGTGGTCTTTTGAGTGTTTACGACAAGTGGAACATATCCATGGTCATTTGAGTGTTTACGACAAGAGGAACATATCCATGGTCATTTAAGTGTTTACGACAAGTGGTACATATCCGTGGTCATTTGAGTGTTTACGACAAGTGGTACATATCCGTGGTCATTTGAGTGTTTACGACAAGTAGTACATATCCGTGGTCATTTGAGTGTTTACGACAAGTGGTACATATCCGTGGTCATTTGAGTGTTTACGACAAGTGGTACATATCCGTTGTCATTTGAGTGTTTACGACAAGTGGAACATATCCGTGGTCATTTGAGTGTTTACGACAAGTGGAACATATCCGTGGTCATTTGAGTGTTTACGACAAGTGGAACATATCCGTGGTCATTTGAGTGTTTACGACAGGTGAAATATATCCGTGGTCATTTGAGTGTTTACGACAAGTGGTACATATCCGTGGTCATTTGAGTGTTTACGACAAGTGGTACATATCCGTAGTCATTTGAGTGTTTTCGACAGGTGAAACATATCCGTGGTCATTAGAGTGTTTACGACAAGTGGAACATATCCGTGGTCTTTTGAGTGTTTACGACAAGTGGAACATATCCATGGTCATTTGAGTGTTTACGACAAGAGGAACATATCCATGGTCATTTAAGTGTTTACGACAAGTGGTACATATCCGTGGTCATTTGAGTGTTGACGACAAGTGGGACATATCCGTGGTCATTTGAGTGTTGACGACAAGTAGTACATATCCGTGGTCATTTGAGTGTTTACGACAAGTGGTACATATCCGTGGTCATTTGAGTGTTTACGACAAGTGGTACATATCCGTTGTCATTTGAGTGTTTACGACAAGTGGAACATATCCGTGGTCATTTGAGTGTTTATGACAAGTGGTACCTATCCGTGGTCATTTAAGTGTTTACGAGAAGTGGAGCATATCCGTGGTCATTTGAGTGTTTACGACAAGTGGTACATATCCGTGGTCATTTGAGTGTTTACGACAAGTAGAACATATCCGTGGTCATTTGAGTGTTTACGACAAGTGGAACATATCCGTGGTCATTTGAGTGTTTACAACAAGTGGTACATAGCTGTGGTCATTTGAGTGTTTACGACAAGTGGAACATATCCGTGGTCATTTGAGTGTTTAGGACAAATGGAACATATCCGTGGTCATTTGAGTGTTTACGACAAGTGGTACATATCCGTGGTCATTTGATTATTTACGACAAGTGGTACATATCGTGGTCATTTGAGTGTTTACGACAAGTGGAACATATTCGTGGTCATTTGAGTGTTTACGACAAGTGGTACATAGCCGTGGTCATCAGAGTGTTTACGACAAGTGGTACATATCCGTGGTCATTTTAGTGTTTACGACAAGTGGAGCATTTCCGTGGTCATTTGAGTGATTACGACAAGTTATACATATCCGTGGTCATTTGAGTGTTTACAACAAGTAGTAAATATTCGTGGTCATTTGAGTGTTTACAAATGGAACATATCCGTTGTCATTTGAGTGTTTACGACAAGTGGTACATATCCGTAGTCGTTTGAGTGTTTACGACAAGTGGAACATATCCGTGGTCATTTGAGTTATTTCCGACAGGTGGAACATATTCGTGGTCATTTGAGTGTTTACGACAAATGGAACATATCCGTGGTCATTTGAGTGTTTACGACAAGTGTTACATATCCGTCGTCATTTGAGTGTTTACGACAAGTAATACATATCCGTGGTCATTTGAGTGTTTACGACAAGTTATACATATCCGTGGTCATTTGTGTGTTTACGACAAGTGGTACATATCCGTGGTCATTTGAGTGTTTACGACAAGTGGAACATATCCGTGGTCATTTTAGTGTTTAGGACAAGTGGAACATATCCGTGGTCATTTGAGTGTTTACGTCAAGTGGAACATATCGAGGTCATTTGAGTGTTTACGACAAGTGGAACATATCCGTTGTCATTTGAGTGTTTACGACAAGTGGTACATATCCGTGGTCATTTGAGTATTTACGACAAGTGGTACATATCCGTGGTCATTTGAGTGTTTACGACAAAAGGAACATATCCGTGGTCATTTGAGTGTTTACGACAAGTGGTACATATCCTTGGTCATTTGAGTGTTTACGACAAGTGGAAAATATACAAGGTCATTTGAGTGTTTACGACAAGTGGTACATATCCGTGGTCATTTGAGTGTTTACGACAAGTGGAACATATCCGTGGTCATTTGAGTGTTTACGACAAGTGGTACATATCCGTGGTCATTTGAGTGTTTACGACAAGTGGAACATATCCGTGGTCATTTGAGTGTTTACGACAAGTGGAACATATCCGTGGTCTTTTGAGTGTTTACGACAAGTGGAACATATCCATGGTCATTTGAGTGTTTACGACAAGAGGAACATATCCATGGTCATTTAAGTGTTTACGACAAGTGGTACATATCCGTGGTCATTTGAATGTTTACGACAAGTGGTACATATCCGTGGTCATTTGAGTGTTTACGACAAGTAGTACATATCCGTGGTCATTTGATTGTTTACGACAAGTGGTACATATCCGTGGTCATTTGAGTGTTTACGACAAGTGGTACATATCCGTTGTCATTTGAGTGTTTACGACAAGTGGTACATAGCCGTGGTCATTTGAGTGTTTAGGACAAGTGGAACATATCCGTGGTCATTTGAGTGTTTACGTCAAGTGGAACATATCCATTGTTATTTGAGTGTTTACGACAGGTGGAACATATCCGTGGTCATTTGAGTGTTTACGACAAGTCGTACATATCCGTGATCATTTGAGTGTTTACGACAAATGGAACATATCCGTGGTCATTTGAGTGTTTACGACAAGTGGAACATATTCGTGGTCATTTGAGTGTTTCCGACAGGTGGAACATATCCGTGGTCATTTGAGTGTTTACGACAAGTCGTACATATCCGTGATCATTTGAGTGTTTACGACAAGTGGTATATATCCGTGGTCATTTGAGTGTTTACGACAAGTGGAAGATATCCGTGGTCATTTGAGTGTTGACGACAAGTGGAACATATACGTGGTCATTTGAGTGTTTACGATAAGTAGAACATATCCGTGGTCATTTGAGTGTTTACGACAAGTGGTACATATCCGTGTTTACGACAAGTGGTACATATCCGTGGTCATTTGAGTGTTTACGACAAACGGTACATATCCGTTGTCATTTGAGTGTTTACGACAAGTGGAACATATCCGTGGTCATTTGATTGTTTATGAAAAGTGGTACATATCCGTGGTCATCAGAGTGTTTACGACAAGTGGTACATATCCGTGGTCATTTGAGTGTTTACAACAAGTGGAGGATATCCGTGGTCATTTGAGTGTTTACGACAAGTGGTACATATCCGTGGTCATTTGAGTGTTTACGACAAGTGGAAAATATCCGTGGTCATTTGAGTGTTTACGACAAATGGAACATATCCGTGGTCATTTGAGTGTTTACTACAAGTGGAACATATACGTGGTCATTTGAGTGTTTACGACAAGTGGAACATATCTGTGGTCATTTGAGTGTTTACGCCAAGTGGTACATATCCGTGGTCATTTGAGTGTTTACGACAAGTGGAAAATATTCGTTGTCATTTGTGTGTTTACGACAAGTGGTACATATCCGTGGTCATTTGAGTGTTAAGGACAAGTGGTACATATCCGTGGTCATTTGAGTGTTTACGACAAGTGGAACATATCCGTGGTCATTTGAGTGTTTACGACAAATGGAACATATCCGTGGTCATTTGTGTGTTTACAACAAGTGGAACATATCCGTGGTCATTTGAGTATTTACGACAAGTGGAACATATCCGTGGTCATTTGAGTGTTTACGACAAATGGAACATATCCGTGGTCATTTGAGTGTTTACGACAAGTGTTACATATCCGTGGTCATTTGAGTGTTTACGACAAGTAATACATATCCGTGGTCATTTGAGTGTTTACGACAAGTGGTACATATTCGTGGTCATTTGAGTTTTTACGACAAGTGGAACATATCGTGGTCATTATAGTGTTTAGGACAAGTGAAACATATCCGTGGTCATTTGAGTGTTTACGTCAAGTGGAACATATCGAGGTCATTTGAGTGTTTACGACAAGTGGAACATATCCGTGGTCATTTGAGTGTTTACGACAAGTGGAACATATCCGTGGTCATTTGAGTGTTTACGACAAGTGGAACATATCCGTGGTCATTTGAGTGTTTACGACAGGTGAAATATATCCGTGGTCATTTGAGTGTTTACGACAAGTGGTACATATCCGTGGTCATTTGAGTGTTTACGACAAGTGGTACATATCTGTAGTCATTTGAGTGTTTTCGACAGGTGGAACATATCCGTGGTCATTTGAGTGCTTACGACAAGTGGAACATATCCGTGGTCTTTTGAGTGTTTACGACAAGTGGAACATATCCATGGTCATTTGAGTGTTTACGACAAGAGGAACATATCCATGGTCATTTAAGTGTTTACGACAAGTGGTACATATCCGTGGTCATTTGAGTGTTTACGACAAGTGGTACATATCCGTGGTCATTTGAGTGTTTACGACAAGTAGTACATATCCGTGGTCATTTGAGTGTTTACGACAAGTGGTACATATCCGTGGTCATTTGAGTGTTTACGACAAGTGGTACATATCCGTTGTTATTTGAGTGTTTACGACAAGTGGAACATATCCGTGGTCATTTGAGTGTTTACGACAAGTGGAACATATCCGTGGTCATTTGAGTGTTTACGACAAGTGGTACATATCCGTAGTCATTTGAGTGTTTTCGACAGGTGAAACATATCCGTGGTCATTAGAGTTTTTACGACAAGTGGAACATATCCGTGGTCTTTTGAGTGTTTACGACAAGTGGAACATATCCATGGTCATTTGAGTGTTTACGACAAGAGGAACATATCCATGGTCATTTAAGTGTTTACGACAAGTGGTACATATCCGTGGTCATTTGAGTGTTTACGACAAGTGGGACATATCCGTGGTCATTTCAGTGTTGACGACAAGTAGTACATATCCGTGGTCATTTGAGTGTTTACGACAAGTGGTACATATCCGTGGTCATTTGAGTGTTTACGACAAGTGGTACATATCCGTTGTCATTTGAGTGTTTACGACAAGTGGAACATATCCGTGGTCATTTGAGTGTTTATGACAAGTGGTACATATCCGTGGTCATCAGGGTGTTTACGACAAGTGGTACATATCCGTGGTCATTTAAGTGTTTACGAGAAGTGGAGCATATCCGTGGTCATTTGAGTGTTTACGACAAGTGGTACATATCCGTGGTCATTTGAGTGTTTACGACAAGTAGAACATATCCGTGGTCATTTGAGTGTTTACGACAAGTGGAACATATCCGTGGTCATTTGAGTGTTTACAACAAGTGGTACATAGCTGTGGTCATTTGAGTGTTTACGACAAGTGGAACATATCCGTGGTCATTTGAGTGTTTAGGACAAGAGGAACATATCCGTGGTCATTTGAGTGTTTACGACAAGTGGTACATATCCGTGGTCATTTGATTATTTACGACAAGTGGTACATATCGTGGTCATTTGAGTGTTTACGACAAGTGGAACATATTCGTGGTCATTTGAGTGTTTACGACAAGTAGTACATAGCCGTGGTCATCAGAGTGTTTACGACAAGTGGTACATATCCGTGGTCATTTTAGTGTTTACGACAAGTGGAGCATTTCCGTGGTCATTTGAGTGATTACGACAAGTTATACATATCCGTGGTCATTTGAGTGTTTACAACAAGTAGTAAATATTCGTGGTCATTTGAGTGTTTACAAATGGAACATATCCGTTGTCATTTGAGTGTTTACGACAAGTGGTACATATCCGTAGTCGTTTGAGTGTTTACGACAAGTGGAACATATCCGTGGTCATTTGAGTTATTTCCGACAGGTGGAACATATTCGTGGTCATTTGAGTGTTTACGACAAATGGAACATATCCGTGGTCATTTGAGTGTTTACGACAAGTGTTACATATCCGTCGTCATTTCAGTGTTTACGACAAGTAATACATATCCGTGGTCATTGGAGTGTTTACGACAAGTTATACATATCCGTGGTCATTTGTGTGTTTACGACAAGTGGTACATATCCGTGGTCATTTGAGTGTTTACGACAAGTGGAACATATCCGTGGTCATTTTAGTGTTTAGGACAAGTGGAACATATCCGTGGTCATTTGAGTGTTTACGTCAAGTGGAACATATCGAGGTCATTTGAGTGTTTACGACAAGTGGTACATATCCGTGGTCATTTGAGTATGTACGACAAGTGGTACATATCCGTGGTCATTTGAGTGTTTACGACAAAAGGAACATATCCGTGGTCATTTGAGTGTTTACGACAAGTGGTACATATCCTTGGTCATTTGAGTGTTTACGACAAGTGGTACATATCCGTTGTCATTTGAGTGTTTACGACAAGTGGAAGATATCCGTGGTCATTTGAGTGTTTATGACAAGTGGTACATATCCGTGGTCATCAGGGTGTTTACGACAAGTGGTACATATCCGTGGTCATTTGAGTGTTTACGACAAGTGGAGCATATCCGTGGTCATTTGAGTGTTTACGACAAGTGGTACATATCTGTGGTCATTTGAGTGTTTACGTCAAGTGGAACATATCCGTTGTCATTTGAGTGTTTTCGACAAGTGGAACATATCCGAGGTCATTTGAGTGTTTACGACAAGTGGTACATATCCGTGGTCATTTGAGTATTTACGATAAGTGGTACATATCCGTGGTCATTTGAGTGTTTACAACAAGTGGAACATATTCGTGGTCATTTGAGTGTTTACGACAAGTGGTACATAGCCGTGGTCATCAGAGTGTTTACGACAAGTGGTACATATCCATGGTCATTTTAGTGTTTACGACAAGTGGAGCATTTCCGTGGTCATTTGAGTGATTACGACAAGTTATACATATCCGTGGTCATTTGAGTGTTTACGACAAGTGGTAAATATTCGTCGTCATTTGAGTGTTTACAAATGGAACATATCCGTTGTCATTTGAGTGTTTACGACAAGTGGTACATATCCGTGGTCGTTTGAGTGTTTACGACAAGTGGAACATATCCGTGGTCATTTGAGTTATTTCCGACAGGTGGAACATATCCGTGGTCATTTGAGTGCTTACGACAAGTGGTACATATCCGTGGTCATTTGAGTGTTTACGACAAGTGGAACATATCGTGGTCATTTGAGTGTTTACGACAAGTGGAACATATTCGTGGTCATTTGAGTGTTTACGACAAGTGAAACATATCCGTGGTCATTAGAGTGTTTACGACAAGTGGAACATATCCGTGGTCATTTGATTGTTTACGACAGGTGGTACATATCCGTGGTCATTTGAGTGTTTACGACAAGTGGTACATATCCGTTTTCTTTTGAGTGTTTACGACAAGTGGAACATATCCATGGTCATTTGAGTGTTTACGACAAGAGGAACATATCCGTGGTCATTTGATTGTTTACGACAGGTGGTACATATCCGTGGTCATTTGAGTGTTTACGACAAGTGGTACATATCCGTTTTCTTTTGAGTGTTTACGACAAGTGGTACATATCCGTGGTCATTTGAGTGTTTACGACAAGAGGAACATATCCGTGATCATTTAAGTGTTTACGACAAGTGGTACATATCCGTGGTCATTTGAGTGTTTACGACAAGTGGTACATATCCGTTTCCATTTGAGTGTTTATGACAAGTGGTACATATCCATGGTCATTTGAGTGTTTACGACAAGTTGACCATATCCGTGGTCATTTGAGTGTTTACGACAAGTGGTACATATCCGTGGTCATTTGAGTGTTTACGACAAGTGGAACATATTCGTGGTCATTTGAGTGTTTACGACAAGTGGTACATAGCCGTAGTCATTTTAGTGTTTACGACAAGTGGAGCATATCCGTGGTCATTTGAGTGTTTACGACAAGTTGTACATATCCGGGGTCATTTGAGTGTTTACGACAAGTGGTACATATTCGTGGTCATTTGAGTGTTTACAAGTGGAACATATCCGTTGTCATTTGAGTGCTTACGACAAGTGGTACATATCCGTGGTCGTTTGAGTGTTTACGACAAGTGGAACATATCCGTGGTCATTTGAGTGTTTACGACAAGTGGAACATATCCGTGGTCATTTGAGTGTTTACGACAAGTGGAACTTATCCGTGATCATTTGAGTGTTTCCGACAGGTGAAATATATCCGTGGTCATTTGAGTGTTTACGACAAGTGGTACATATCCATGGTCATTTGAGTGTTTACGACAAGAGGAACATATCCATGGTCATTT